>VDFB02079269.1:0-11191 GCA_007258455.2 Sequoia sempervirens | reverse complement strand
AATTTCTTCCTTGTGACAGGTTCTTGCATGCAAGTTTCTTGGGCTTAATAGATTTGTTCTTCATCAAATTTTATAGATTAAACCTTTTAGAATGAAGTGCACATTGGTGCAGAGATCTCAGAGTCACCACCCAATTAATTGGGAAAATCAAATACTTCAAAATGTATCAACCTTAGAAGACATGAAAGACCCTAACACAGAACTATGGGCTCAACCATCTAGTCACAAGACAATATGAAACTCTATGCAACATGGACAACCGACACACTTGACAAAATTTATCTACAATTAGTTCCCCAGCGGAGTCACCATCCTGTTAGTTGTTTTTTACTGCATAACCAGGTTTATCTCCTATTCCACCTATGGGATAGCCAATTCAAATCAATGGTAGCTCGAAGGGCCTGGACCAACTGATGAGGTCTTTAAAATGCCTCCTACACTTTGGGCTCTGCAAGACCCAGGAGGGTGTTCCTTTCAACAAAGTAGATGAATTCTCTTGATAGCAAATATACTCGAGTTCACCCAAAGTTGGCAACCTTTGAATAAGCAACATATATCACACTGAGAATGACAAAACATACACCTAAAAGCATAAGATGGAACTGATAATTTCAAATGATTGGTTCTTAGGTTAAATGACTAGGGTAATGAAGAAATATAACAAATACTAGACTAGTGCCAACATCCTTGGGCTAGGAGTCATGAAAATGTGCAATAGAAGAGGTAATCAATTCTAGATAACCTAGGTCTTTATGAAATTAACCTTGCTAACTCATATACCAGTGAACAAATATTTCAAACTACTTGTCAAATCCTTTGATCATGCATAAGAATCTCTGATCTGATTAAAGCAATTTAACTCATTCCTTGAACAAGAGCTACAATAAAAATAGATATTAAAGCATTACACTATAACGATTAATGAAATGATCATTGATCAATATTTTCATTAATAATTCACACAGACCATCACAAGGAGAGACCAAAAGACATGAACAATTTTGTTTGTGCTTCAAATGCACCCAGAAACCCTACATTCAATAAAATTTTCCCTGAATTCAAGGACTGGCACATAGTCAAGTCTTTCTCTATGTTCTTTTTATCAGAACCCAAATAATTCAACTAGAGATCCACTTGTAAATCAGCATGAACCTCTTTTTATATCACCTGGGAGACCGACCAGCTCAAGGCCACGTGCACATGACATAGCCAACCCTAACTACCCTGAAACCACTTGAGGCCTTCGCCATCACCTTTCATCTGCTTCCCTAGGTCTCATGAATGTCCTCTGTCAGGTGGTTGTGGAAAAGAAATTCTCGACCGGGCAAGATTAGTCAACCGGCACCAAATCCGCCATTGAATCCATGCACCCATTCCAAACCATGCCATTGCATCTCAGCAGTGCCATGAATCCCTGCCTTACTGGACCAGTGACCACTTCATTTGCCACCATTAAAGTCGAGCCTTGCACGCAACGCGAACTCAAAACCCTAGCTGCCCTAGGTTTAAATGTCTGTCGTTGTTCATCGGTGATCAAACGACCACCTTTGAATCTCGCAGTAGATCGTTGGGGTCCGCCAAACTTCTCAGCCGGGGAGCACACAGCTCGCACTCCTCGCTAAATTAACTAGTGAACTCCTACAAAGTGCAATCACATGAGAACCGTTGATATTTTCTCTTCATTGCCCAGGAATCGTTGATTTCCGTCGACACAAGCCAGGCTTACCATCATCGGTCAAAGGGTAAACGTCGAGTACCTTTATCAATACTTTAAAACATCATCATCAAAAATCTGCACGTCCTTGCTGGCGATCCTTAAGTAACCCATGACTTAACGCTTTATCCTGCACCCTCAAATGATGAAATAGCGAGGAACGATCAAGATCAATTCTTTGGGGTGCATCCTGTCTATCGGTGGAAGTTCCTGCTGAGACCTCCTTTATCTCCTCGCGGGGCCTAACCTTCAGTCAACGTGAATGAAAGATCTGGCGGGGAATGGTTAGGATCTCTCCCCAGATCTGCGCACGACACAGACTTACACAATGAATAAAGTTAGCTGTAAACAAACCCGGCTAGGTAACCCATGGAAGCGGTAGAAGGGGCCGGTAACCAATGAGGAACGGGGCTTGAAAGGTGACTTAAGCGGCATGTGAACCGACCAGACCAGTCATTAAAGAATTAGAACAAGCGGACTGAAATGAAGGTAAAACCCTAAGGCGTGGATTTAACAAATAAGCCAAGGACTTGACCTGACCAGACATGAAAGGATTTTAAGAGTTCTAACAAAGGGCATGGATATCACTCAAGGTAGAAGGTGGTTTGTTGGGCTATGTGCATTGGAGAAGGGGTACAAAGTATATTTGAGATTTTCTTGACTAGGGCTTGCTGTCATATGTTGTGTTTTGAATCAGAATTGTTTCCTTCTAATGCATGCTAGGGCCAAGACCTTTAAATCTTCCTAGAGCAGAGTGACCTTTCAAAGTACTCTAATTTAGATAGTATTGAACTTGTCAATTTTTAAAGATATACCGAATTATAAATTTATTAATTTCCTAGAAAAATATTATTTGTTTCCTTTCAATAATATTTATATTCATGGATATAATTTTATATATTAATGATGATGATACTAATGTGTTAATGTCTTAAACTAGTTAATTTTGAGAAAAAAATATAAACTTTAAGATTAGATCATGACATCAATAAATCTATTTTCACAAAAAAAGAGTCGAATATATTAAATCCATCTAATTTTATACTCTAATAAAATAGCATTCGACCACCAAGAATCAAGTTTTTTTTTTGTGCAAAGCTTCTTGAAACCATAAGGTACAAGGTTGAGATAATTCCTAAAGTGACTTTGGTGCAATGGATACCCCTTAGTCTTTGAATTTTATCTAAAGAGATATCTACTTAAAAATTTTCTCTTGATACCAACTATTTGCAAACATGATCTACATGTGATATAAGACCCTCCAAAATTTAGGTAATTTTTTTAATGGAGTTGACAGAAATGAAAACTAATCTCTATCACTACTCAAAAAAATTTAACACACAAACCCACAAATTCTATGGGTAACACTCTAACCAAAAGTTGCTACTTTCCTTATTTCAAATTCACAAATTTCAAAATTGCACAATTTCATAGCAATGACGATCCAACAACATACAATTCTCACTCACTTACATGTTGGCATGCAATTCAATTCATTTTCCCAAGCATTACAATCTTTGTTCAGGACATAGCTTACCATCTATCATTGATTTTATTCCCTCAATTTGATTTTTAACCCCTTTTCTACATCTAATTTCTTTGAATGTCAAACACCATGCCAATTTACCTTTATCCTATTTACTCCTCTTTAGATACTTATCCAATAGTGCTTATATTATTTAGATGTTTGATTTTACTTAATAAAACAATCCCAAATTGTACCCTATAATTTCAATCTAAAAGTAAGTTATTTCCCTCTTATAATTGATTATACCTTCATGCTAAATTGCATGCTCCTCTAATAAAAATCTCATGTCACTCTTGTGGTCTTCATGTAGCCATTACTCTAAGTAGCAACCTGATCATAGTTTGTCTTCTTACTCTCATCTATCTTCAATATGCATACACATTCATGTTCCTTGTATGGCACCTCTGATTTAGCTCTCTTCCACTCTATTGTGCAATCCTCTCTCCTTTCAAAATGTTCATTGTTTTTTTATCTCCTACTCATGAGGTACAACCTAATTTCTCTGCCACACCTCCAATCTAGTCATCCCCTCTACCACTCTCTAATCACCTACATTTATTTTGTATATATTTCTCTTTTGGGGCAGCCTGCAAACCTCTATTCCAACCCCTTTCCTCAGTCTCTCCCTCTTCGAGTTCCCTCTCTGCCACATAAGCATCCCTTTGTCTTTTGAATTCTATGGTGTTTTCATATACCTCAAGCCTTGCATTTTATTCTCATAGTATATTTTTCATTGCAATTTAAACTAATTTAAATTATTTGTTTTTAGTCAAAACTTATGTAAATAAATGGGAAATATAAAATTTACAACCATCAACATGTAAATCCATTACTTGTGATATGGTGAAAATGATGGAACCTTGCATAATCTTTCTTTATGATTCTTTGAACTCTTAGAAACTTTGCTAGTGCTAGCATTTTCAAATGTCACTTGATATTTTTTCATTGAATGCCTTTGCCACTTCCAAAGTCACATCTATGTTTTCTTCTTGATCAAACCATACTATAGATTTCCAATACTAAGAGAGGTAAAAACAAAACCAAAACAAACAAAAAACTAAAAATTATAACTAAAAATATCACTCATTGCTTTCCAGGAATGAAACATATAATAAGGCACATTGACAAGGGCTAAATTTTGCAAATGACATAGAAGATGGAAATGAGGTGCAAACACATAGCCATATTGACCTTCACATGTAATATAATGCATGAAAAATTTTACAACTTCATCCTAGGGTTTAGGCAAAGAAGTTTGTTTCATACCTTGTCCATGGACAACCTCAATTTTATCACCTTGTTGTAGAAACTGTTGTTGAATGGGATGAAGGTCCTAGATATGATGAATGCATAGGGAAGAATTATTCATGTGAAAGTGGAAAACTAGAGACATGGGAAACTATCTGAACTGATACTAGAAATGTCCCTCCTTGCAGTGTGACTATATTCTTCTTAAACACCATGGAAAAATCTAGTGCCGACTAATCATCATAGCCTTGTAACTGTCTGCAAGAAAAATGCTAGCAAGCATGCCTAAAGATTTTGTAAACCTCTTCTACAACTCTTAACTTGGATATGTTGGTGGGTTCACATCTGATATGGGGCTCCATTGTAATAGAAAAATGGTGATGTGGAGTAGTAAACCAAACAATAGAAAATTCTAACAGTGAATAATGAAAATGATAATGGTAGAAATGGGGGAAATGAAGGACAACCATGGTCACATCATAGTAATAATGATAACGGTGGGTGATAAATCAAGTTAAGGGTTAATGATCATGGTTGTTTGTGGTAACTGGATCTAACATGACCTTTCATGATTATGACATAACCATCCCTTGGATTTACCTCCAACTAAAGGGTAAATGCCATCCTCAACGCACTACCATAATTAACCTTTAAGATGAAAATATAGCTAATATTATTTTGAAAGAAAGAGTAAAATAAGAATATGTTACCAAAAAAAAAAAATTTGTGATCCAATGTGTGTAGAGGACAAGTGATCGAGGAGAAACTGGAAAGTTGAGGTGGCAAGAAGAATAGGATGTACATGCAAGAGGACTAAGCATGTCATTGAAGGATATGATCAAGCTAACATGGAGGATCCGTCAAAAGAGAGTAGAAAATACTAGTGTAGACAGTGGAGGTGAATGATTCTAGTCATGCATACAATGAAAGATGGCAAGTAGACATGTGGTCACCCAGGGAAAGTATGAGAACCACAAGTCATAGTCTCAAAAAAGCATAAGGCACACAAGAAAGTACATTAAGAAAAAGAAAGGGTAGGAGAAAGATTTGGGCTATAGGAAGTAGTGCCTAGTTCATGTTGCAAAAAGAAAGTGGCAGGAAAGTAAAGAATAAAAGCGATCCCTGTTGCACCACAAAATGGGTAGCAATAGGAAGGGAAAGTTTGTGTAGCCAGTTGTGTTGCTCCCTTCTTTGTGCCAACATTTGTGTCTTTGCACTTTCCATTTCTTTTTTCTCTCTTTTTTTTTTCTTTTTTTTTCCCTTTTTCCTTTTTTTTAATGATGCCAAACTGCCAATATCTCATTTTTCAAACTGACACTTCCTAGAGGCACTAAGAAAATTGATTTTCACCTCCAAGTTTATTATGCAGCTCATACTCGTTGGTCAATGCCCAATTTTCAAGTATTAACTGACCAACAATGCTAGAGGGTTTTCATTGTTAGATCTTATTGCATTTTTTACTTTTATTTATTTATTTATTGGAACTTGATCAAGAATATGGGGTTCCTTTATCAAATTGGATACAAATTTTTTCTTTGAAATAGACTGCTTGTACAATTTCAAATGATTCCGATTAACAACAAGGGCCATGTGATAAAATTCCATAATATAGAGTTTAACTACACCATTATCGTACAAAAATTCAATTTCATTAGACCTGAGCCATCTAGTGTGAAAATTTCCTTTAAAATCATGGAACTTGGAGTCATATATAATAATGCCTAATCAATTGGTTGAAATGATTATTGTTAGATAAAACTGTCATGCTAGAGAGCACATTGCTTCTATAAAATTTTGGCAAGTAAAAGAGCTTGTTGTTGAAGTTCATCCAAAGAATTGAGTTGAGAAATCCTTTCTTTCTAGGCATTAGTTTGACTCATTATCAATTGGGAGAATGACTTTATTACGATAGAGCAACTCATACAGTGTAAGATTGGTGGTGTTCTTCCACGTAGTGCAATGTGCCCATACAACTTTTGGGGGTATCATTGCCCAATCCTTCTTATGAAGTGCTACAATCTTTGTCAGAATGTTCTCCAGTTCCTCATTTGTCACTTCAACTTGTCCATTTTTTGTAGGTGATATGGCGAGGACTTGCAGTGTCAGATTTCATAATCTTGCACTAAAGCAATAATCAACTTAGACATAAACTGAGGTCTTTGATCAATAAAAATCTTGTGAGGCACACCGAACTTGGTAAAAATTTTAGAATACAAAAAGCTAGCAACTTTAGTGTCTCTTGCATGTTTTAATGCCACAACCTCTACCCAGTTAATAACATAATCAATACAAACCAATATATATTCCTTATTCCTTGATGGGGGGTTAATTGGCCCCACAAAATCTAGACCCCACTTTTCAAAGCGTTCAAGAGATAATTGGGATTGTATAGGAATCTCATAAGAGCATGTGGGTCACCCCATACATTGGTATCTATTGCAGTGTTACACATACTTAGAATATTTATGAAGTGTAGGACAATAATATCCAGAAATTAGGATTTTATTAGAAATTCTCTTAGCCACAAAGTGGCCTCCACAAGGCTCTGAATGACATGGTTGAAGAATATCAAAGACATCATATTTGGCTACACATCATTGCGCTAGTGCATGATGTTGTCAATGTTGGTGTGGAACAAGAGTCCATTAATCCATGTATTGTGTAAGTGTGCCTATGTGCTTTATTTTACGTGGTATGGTAGTATGTTATAATTTAAATAATTAAATAATTAAAATAAAAGTTAATAATAGCCAACTAAAATAGTTTTATTATAATATAAAAGTATTAAATTAAATTAAAAGTCATATAATTTATTAAAGATAAATAAATTTAAAAGTGTAGCTAATATTATTTAATTGGCATTTTGATAATTTAATAAAATAGCATATTGTAGACAAATAATGAAATAAAATAATGAAATAAGTAATTAACGAATTGGTGAGATTTGAAAGCAAAAATAAAAACAACCAATTCATGTTGAGTAATGCTGGAAAAAGGAACCAATGCTTGTGGAGAATGTTTTTTATTTAATATGAAAATATTAGGGTTTTGATGCACAAGAATTAGGGCAAAAAGCTTGAAAAATAATACTAATTTTTGTATTCTCTTTTGGTTCTGGGTGAAAAATTGGGTTTCTTCATTTATGGGAGAAAGACTTTTGAATAAAAATAAGATAGCTAAAAGGGTTGATGGAAGAATCTATTGGAGAAGCCCTGTGGGAGCAAAGGGAGCTCTTCAAAAAAGGTTGTTTGGAATCAAGGAAAGCTTCATCAACTCCTCATCAAGCGTAGCACTCTAGGTTCTTTAAAAAATATTATTTCTTTTGATTTATCAATTCATTGTTCTGTAATAAAAAGAAAAACCATGTCTGTCATTCTTTAAAATTGAAATTTATGCTTGAAAGAGGGTTTTGTTTTAGATTTTTTTTTTTTGTGTCAAACTTTTGCTCTTGTTAGAAATTAATTGAAAAATCTTTTGTGTTTCTTCAATAAATCTTGTTGCTAAAACTCTAGACTTGGAAGAAATTAATTTATTAGGGTATTAAAAAAATAAATAACAAACCTATATACCCATATTTATTCTGTGCTTGGAAGAAAATGAATTGGACTGTTATCATATTATTTATTTTATTATTATGGGAAAATATACTACGTACACTTACCGTGAACGAAACAAAGTAGCTGATTGTCTAGTTGCTTTGGGGTGCGATCATATTAATGTTATAGAGCCAAATCTTGTGGATATTCATGCATTTCCAAATTTTCTTAATTTAATACATAAAGACATGCAAGGTGTCAACATATAGCACAATTTGGTTTTAAAAAATCTTATTTGTATACAGCACATCATATTGTTCGACTTGGTATTACATCATCAAGATACATTTTACATTTCTGATGATTGTATTGTAAAGCTGGTAAGCTTTCCTATGGCCATTTCTCTTTGTGAAATACAATGGCATGTGCATATTTAGGCTTCGTGGCTATCAAAGCACACTGGAGGTACTTTGTTGCACATTTGAATTGAAATTTAACATTTGGCTAAGCCAAATAAATTGAATTGTTATACAAAAAGAATCTCTACATTGTATAGATGTGTTGGTTCATTGGTAATCCAGTAAGAATATTGCAGTTTGAAGTTTGATTAGTTTTATCTTTTCCACCATTTCTATTTTTGGCGATGACTATGTATACTTGTTTGAACCATTGCTAAATTTGGTTGTTATTGCCAAATCTTATTGGTGGAAATATGGTGCATTGATAGCTTTGGCTCGTATGTCAATCTCTGTACTAATACTCTTCACCCATGCTATCCTTGCTGGGTGGTGCTTCCAATGGCTACGTTGTGTGATTTCTCACATGGAGAATTGGATCTTTTTATCATTCTTTGCCACTTGTTATCCTTACAAGGTGGCTTTCCCAATGGTAGCTTTGTGCAATTTTACTTGAAAATCTAGCTCTGCTTTTCTTTCATATCATTTCCTATTGACATTTAATCCTATTGTGCTTAGCTTTCTGGTGGCCATGAAAACATGGAGTTGGTAGAGTTTAGAGCTAGTAATTACAGAGTTCCCATTTTGGTCAAGCCATGGGAGGATCCATTTTCCATGTGCATAGAGAAAGAAGAATTAAAAAAGGTATTCAAGGTGAAATGAAAATCTCTTTTGAATTGCATTAAAGTTATCATCAGTGATGATATTTTGCATATAGATTTGCAAAGATTGATTTTTCTTGCAAACTTGTTATCAATTTTCTTTTCTAACATCTTGGACCTGGTTCAAAACTTTGATGTATTTAATAATATTGCTAAAATTTTTGTGGTGAGTGCATATCTGGAAAATGATGCTCTGTTAAGAAATGTGTAGCAGTATGACTCTACTTTAGGTGATGGTTTGGTTGGAGGCATATTCCATAGGCATCTCTTGTTTCACAAGAAAAGGTATGCAGATATATTCCAAGGAATGTTATTATCCACCATGCATGATACTTCTTCACACCTCTATCAAGTTTTACATAGATACAGATCTGCAATGTCTATGGAGGAGATCGATGACTTTAAAAGAAAATATCATGCCATTTCCTTTTTGAGAAGTCATGTCTGCATTCATGATTTGCAACTCCCATCTTCATCAAAAAAGAAATTTTGCTATCATTATGTGCCTGATATAAAGAAATCAAAACCATCCTTTGAGTTTGATTGCCAATATAAAGGTAAACGGGTGGACATTGAAGAAAGCTCAATTAATGGCTTCCAGTATGTGGGAAGAAAATCTAGATCCTTCTAAAAATGGCTTCCCAGTTATCAGTATTTTGTTTAGAAAGTTTTTGATATCTCCAGTGCTTTGTCTCGGGGCTCATATTTTGTTTGAGGTCTACTTTTGGGAAGTCTGGGTGCTTAAGAATTTATGTATATGTTCTGATGTATTCAATCAACTGTAATGATGTATCTAGAAAAATGGATTTTGTACTTCTGATATGTTAAACAATTTGTTACTCGGACTACAACTGAAGGTTTTCTTGTTGTTTCTTTCCTGCCAGTATGTCCACCTAAACTAGTTATATGTAAATATTATATATGAATAAAATTATAAGTGGTCTTCCGCTTTTGGTGTAAACAAATATATATGTTATCATTTTTTCTTTAAAAAAAAAAATTGTCATATTGTATTGTTTGCACAAATACCCATTAAGTTGTTTCCCATGGTTGTATTCAAATGACCTAGTTGCATTGCCCATAACTGATTTTTTGTAAACTGGGTTGGTAAAAAATTTAAAGGGTTTCTTCCACTTGAAGTTTTTTAATTTTTGTCCAAAAATCTCAAACACCGAGATCATATTTTTTGAGTTATACTTGAAATATGGGGATGTTTTCAAGATGCTCCCTCATGGCTCTAATTTTGTAATAATAAATAAAATTTATAAATAGAGTTAAAAGTAAAAGATTGGCTTGCTGGTATGTAATAGGTTTTGATGAGGGTGCAGCCCGAACTTAGAAAATAACCCACAAATAAGAGAATAATTTTATTATTCAGAAAATGGAGCTTCTTACATGCAGAGGATCTCAAATCCCCAAGTTCTACAACACATGCAAGTTACAGAAAGCTACAAAATAACCCATTCGCAATATGCGAGCTTGTCCCCGAAAAGCTACCCAAAAATTAGAAACCCGCCCATAAATAGAGCTCCAATTAGTTCGGAGCCAAAACAACATTCAAATTTGAGTTTAGGTAGTTTGGCACCAAAAATTACAACTTGAAGTTCAAATTTCAAAAGAACATTTGCAATTGTATCTTCTAGAAAGTGCGCCAACTTCCCGGGGCCATAACTTTTGATCTGGGACTCCAATTTGCGAACCGTTTGAACCATTGAAAAGGTCTCAAAGTCAATAACATGCTAGAAATCTGCTATGCCAATTTTAGAAAGTTTCAGGCCATTCTAGGAAATCTAAGTGCCTCAAATCTAACTCAGAAGATTTTTAGGTGCAAATATGGGAAACTAAAACTGCAATATCTTTCAACCTAGGAATAGAAAATAAGAACCATAAATTGAGAATTTCATTATGACGAAAAGGGTATCCAAAAATGTAAAAAAAATCTAAAAACTGAGAAACTTGAAATTTAACTATTTTTGGGTGATGCAAGATTGCCCTTACACCACTAGATGCTCATGCATCAGACACCCAGGGTAATTTGAGAAGTTACC
>VDFB02079267.1:0-32212 GCA_007258455.2 Sequoia sempervirens | reverse complement strand
TACTTTGGATACTTCTTACGATTGACTGAATCTGAAACTAGCTGCTACGGAACACCATATTTTTATCCTCAGTGCATTCTGTTGTTTTAGTTGATATTTAGTATTTACTACTGTCTTTGAAGTTTCATGAATCAAATTCTCTGACAATTTGAAAAAGAAAAGTGAATAATTACAAATGCACTTACCTCAAACAGGTGATCTAAGAAAAAGTGGGACAATGAGCCTGCAGAAATCAACAATACGCATTGCTTCCTACTTAGTGATACCTGAAAACATTAGCAAGAACAACTATCATTAGGTTGAGAACATTGCAATTTGCAATTTTAAACCCAAATACTTCGGGATGTTTTGACAGTTTGCCAACATAAGAGATTGCAAGGGTATTTTGACTTTGAGCCATTGAAGCTACAGGTTCAGTGCTCCAAATGCTAAGCCACACTTATAAGGATGCCCGAGTGCGAAGCTTAGCTGCAGAGCAATTATATTTTCCAGTAGAAGGTACACATTAGTCAACAAAGGCCAGACGATCTCTGGGATCTCAGGACTACACCTATTCACAGGAGAAATCATCCTTGCCTGAGAATTGCCAAAGCCCAATAGTCTCTCTTATATGCACCTAACAAGATGGGTAGAATCGCTTAGTGCTACAACACAATGTCATTTGACGCTATACGCATACATCTTTGCAATTCTATCATATCAAATTAATCAGCTCTATTAGAAATTCTTATATGCCCTTTTTATTGTACTTCTCTTAGCAATTGAAAGCATATAAATTTCTAGAAACAACGGCTGCATCTTGAGTAATCCATTTTGTATGGCAACAACATACCATTGTCCGATCAAAATGAAAAATTTAACTGGAATTACATCGTCCCCAAAAGGGCTAGCGATATGACCCATGATGAGATAGATATGGGATAACTTATAAGGTCCTATCAAGATGTATTTACTATTTTTGAAGATTGCTTTAAAGGGTATCTTGTTTTTGAATGGCTTCTGTATTTCTTTAGATTTTTTAGAATATCTCCAAAGGTTTTCATTTTGAAACATGTAATTATATGTCACCGAGTTTAATCCTGTCTATTTTAACGAGTTTTTAAATGAGTATTCTAAGTTTTGTTTGATTGTCTTGAATTCTCTAAATTTTCTTTGAGTTTCATGAGCTGGGTTATGGTTAGTGTAATTGTTGCTACTGTCTATATATTAACACTGATCATATTCTGAGATCTATACTCACCCCAGATGAAGCACTCAGGAGGCCTTTTTGCAGAGCAACTTTGGAAACCCAACTATAAAATATTGAAAGAGGAATGCCAAGGATAAGTATATAGTAAAAGGGGTCATGAATGATATCCATGATTTGTGATCCCAAGCCTTCAGCAATACCCAGTGTGGAAGTCAGCCATTCAGAGAATGAACCGATATCAGGTCCCAAGAAGGCATTGACGGCATATACAAGACAGTGGTGAGGTGTGAATCTGCCTTTGGAGAGAAACCCAATTGCTGTGCCGATCCCAAGAGTGTACAACATATGAGGGCCAGGCCCTGGCATGTTCTCAAACAAAACGAGTGTAATTCTCCTGATATGGATTTGTGCGAAGAGTTAAAAATGCTATATCTAATATCTTTATTCTTGTGGATCAATGTGCTAAAATGGCAGGGATCACTCGCTCATAAGCCTTCTTTCGATCTCGTGGATGTTCATAAGCCTTCTTTTGATCTCGTGGATGTTAAAAATAAAATCTTCTATTTTATTTTATAGAATATTCTTCTATGAAATTTGCTTTTAAACATGACTTACAAGAGTCCCGACAAATGTTTTGGTCAAGTAAAATCGTCTTTTGAGAAATTACAGAATATTAAATAGCATGGAATAGTTTTGTAGATTTTCGAGCCTCTCGGCGAATGGGAGACCAAATAGAGCTTTTATAAACTTATCTTTCGCTAATGTATGGAAGCTTCTACGTTATTGTTAGGGATCTGCTTGCTGCTGTGCTGTTTTCTTAATGGAAACAAATGGATTATTCCTGTCTTTTTGAAACAAGTGCATTGTAACATGATAGAATAAGTATTAGGGCAAGTTGTGATGCAGCTGTATGTCTAAGAATAGTTCTGTTCAATTTATTTAAAAATTATTTGTGGAGTTGGTGGTTGTCATCTTGATGATGGGAGTGTAATCCATTGATGCAAAAATACACACAATCAAATCCAGAAATCTGTTAAGCAACTATCATTATGGATTGTGGAAGCATATTATCATTGATTGCATGAATATTTATTTTTTCTGTATATTTTTAAGCAGTCATCTTAAATCTATAGTGAGAATATTAATAACAGTTTGTAAAATTAAAATTTAGGAAAAAAAATTTGGAAGCAAATGTTCAAAAAGAAGGAAAGAAAATTCTCGAGGGATCTTTTTTCTCAATATGTAATTAATTGTTGCTTCCCTCCTTTTCTCAAAGCTTATTTTCAATTCCTAAACACCAAATTATTTTTTCCCATAATTAAAAATTTGCATGGGAACACTCTACCTACTTAAATTTAAGCAGAAAATGTACTTAAGGAGCCCCATGAGGACATGGATAAATCTCAAGAGTAATGTTTGAATAAATTGATATTCTCATCAATTGTGCTCAATCAATTTAACTACAATCCTTAGACAGCTTACTTGCTTTTGATTTCATTCAAGAAATAAATTGATAATTATTTATCTTAAATAAAATGAAAAATATTTTTAATATAAATCTAATAAAAAATCAGAATATTTATTAAAATTTATGTTTTAAGTAATATAATAAATTTATTTAAATTTTATTCAAAATGATATTCTAAACATTATTTAAATTGTATATTTTTTAATTGTACACTAATTGTAAAATTATTTCTTAGTTTCTTAGCTCTATTATAATGAAGGGGAGATGAAGTCTCCCCCCATTAGAGTTTTATAAACTTAAGTCTCCTAGGTCAATTCATGTGGTAATTTAATGATTATGTTCCTTTGTTATGTAGAGGAAATATAAAGGAATGGATTTTTTTACAAATATAGATTAGGAGGTTAAAAGTCTCTATTTTTTTTTTTTTTAATTGATGAAAATTATTTTAATTATTTTTTAATTGATGAGTAGATTTTTAAATTAGTCAATTGACAAAATATTTGTAAAAAATATTCTAAGAGGTTCTAATGATCTAATTTGTGGTCCACCTCATGTTCTCTTTGAGTGATGATAGAAAATAAGAGGTTGGAAAGGGGTAACTTAATTTTTTTATAATCTTTTATTACAAAAATAATATAATATAGAAAATTTTATCAATAATTTATTTTATTAAATCTATATAAAGTAATTATGATGGTATGGGGAATTTTAGGTGAAAAGCTCAAGATTAACAAAGATGGCCAAGTGTTGGAGTTGATAATGAACCAAATAGCTTCAGAAATCACCTCTACAAACAAAATGATTATTGCAAATGAGAGATCAAAGTAGTGATTATACTCATACAACCTTGAGAAGACAATTGATTGACACAAGCATCTAATATTGAGATTAACTTGTGACTGTATTAAATTGTATATGTGGATATGAATACAAAGTACGATAATGAATGGTTATAAAAGAAAAAGTGTAAACCCTAGATGAGGATTTGATTAAATTGTGACAAGTGCTCCAATCTTATGAAATGAGACAAGTTAACCTATAAATAACTCAATCTAATAATAAAAGATACTCTTAAGTTCAGCTTAAGCGATTAAAGTAATAAGGGAGCTCATAATTAATTAATGACTAATTAACCATTAAGTGGTGTTCCTAATTACTCCAACACCCCCCTTAAGATCAACTCAAGGAGAAACTAAACAACTGATAAAGGATACAATGATGGATGCATGGATGCATGGATGGGTCTCGACTAAAAGGCCTGATGAGGTACTTGAAAGGAAGAAAGGTACACAAAAATGCTTCCAAACACTAATCTAAGAGGAGAGATGTACAATTTTAATTCTTTTACAATTACAATGTGAGATGCACAATAGAAAGATTATTAAAATAATATCACATGCATATATAAGATGTGATGGGATCATTGCAATCCTCATCATTTAACTTATCAATCCAAGGCGGTGTTGATGGTTGTATGCAAAAGAGAATGGAGAAAACTTGTTTGATAGTCTATTCTACAATCAAACTTGCAGAAAACAAACCTATTCTGGAGCACACTTGCATAAAAGGAAAGTTGCATGAAAGGAAACTAGTATAATACACACTTGCATGAATTGAAAAATGCTAACTTACTTCACACTTTGTTGGAAATGAAAAGCTTGTTTGAATTCAAATTTACTCTAAAATTTTTGGAAATACATTGCTTGAAATGAAACTAGAAACTATCTTATTTCCTCAGGCCAAAACAATCTCTTCTAATCCCCCCTTGATTCCTTGATTACAATGCATTTATAGAATTAAAAGATGAGTGTCATGGATGTGCAACAACTTGCTAGAAAATAGGAACATGTGTGGAGAAAGAAAGGATAAGTCTTCACTCCATTTTGTTGAGTCAATCTCTTTTGGTCTTCTAAAACAATAATCCTTGTTTTTCATCCCTTTAAACTGCTTCAAAAAGGTGTTAGAGTGTTGAAGAAGCCTTCCTTTGACCTCTTCTATCATTAAAACTCTTAAATCTGCTCCTATATGCTCTTAACTACTCATAAATTGGGTTGAACAACTCCATAAATATTTGCAACTGTTCCTATATTCTCTCAACTTCTGTCCAAGTCACTCCAATTTCTTTTAATGCTTACAACTGTTGTCCCTTAATTGATCAACCTCTTCATAAATGCTATCATACTTAGTTCCAAAAATTTTAGAGCATAGAAGCAAACGAATGAACAAAATCCAAAGCATGGAAGCAAAGTTTTGAAGCATCAGACTGGTGAAGTTTTCTCTCAAACCACGAAATGGGTTTTCGTGAAATTTGATGGGATTTTTTCCTTCTTGTATCCTAATTTCTTTCCAAAAATCTCAATAACCCAGATCGTAATTTTCAAGATATGATGAAATCTTTGACTGTTGCAACTAAAAATCTCTTACTTTCCTCATCATGCTTAGTCTCGATAAACTTCATAATTAAGCAAAATACATGTTTTTATTTGGCTAATAGATGAGATATTTTTTTGTCTCATCAAGATGCTCACAACACAAGATATACGTGGGGAAAGCCCTTTCAAGAGAAAATCCCCACACTCTAATACCTACACAATTTATTATCTAATCAAGTGATTACTACACACTTGCATTGTGGTGCAAGAGCACCCATGAGATTTTAGTTTTGTCATTGTTTTGGTTTTGTGTCTCTTTTATGTAATAAGGTCCTTTTGAATCATCTTTATGTTTTTAAGGGTCTAGATGAGGTCTTAGGAGGATAGGTGTGGTCAAGTTGTCAAAAATGTAAAAGTTGCTATATGCGGTAAAAGTTGTCAATATTGTAAAAAAAGTTGTACAATATGGAATATGAAGAGTCCAAAGTTGTAAAAGATGGATTTGAATGGTTTTAACTTAAAAATTTAGTTGATAACCGTTGGAAAAAGGTGGAGAATGCTTTATGTGGTCGAGGCAAGGGTTGGAAGTCACAATTTTGAAGTTCAAGCAATAAAATTCCTTTGTTCTCTACAAATTTGAATGTTGCACCACTTTTCTTTGATGTGGTATGGTGTTGTACGAAATTTTCATGATCTACACATGATTGGGTGTGATAGAGGATTGAGTTAGCTTTCATTTTCAATTGATTTGGTTTATTTTTGTTAAGTTTTATGTAAGTTATGATCAAATTAGTGACTGCCACTTCCAGATTTTTTTATAACCGGCCTGTTGCAGCACGTGGTACAAATTTGATATTCCATATCTTGATCTTAGACCAATGGGTATTGAAAGGAATATGAATCTACTTTATAATGCACTTGGTCTCATCAATTTTTGTTGAGTTTGGAGAGAGATATTGCAATTATGACAAAAATAGTTCAAAACTGTCATAAATCCTAGGCAGGGTAACTAGTGACTTTCAAAATATGATTTCTTATGGTTTCCATAGTAGAGAATTCTATTTTTTTGGGTGGGAGTCTAAAATGTTGTATATTACCATGCTCCAAAGTTGTGGGGTTCCATATTGAGGTTTGAACATGTTTTGATGATACCCTAGGTCTGATTTTTCATGTTTTAGACTTAATTAGCAGAAGGACAGTCCATTTTTTAAAGATTATGTACAAAGTAACCTACCATGATTTTGAAATATGCTATATAAATCCCAAATAGGTATCTATAACTATCTTTACATTTTGGAGATCATGTTTGCACTAAAAGTTATGGCCAAAACACTCAATTTGTTGCCCCCATGTTTTAGGCTTTAAAGATTGAAAGCTTGTGAGGAAAAGCCCACCAAGTGATGTTTTCGGGTTTCAATATTGGTTGATTTACATTGTTTTGGAGTTGTACTCCTCTGCTCTGCATCAGAATGCAATTTCTTCTAGGATTATACTAAGGTTGAATTTTGGAGCTATTCTAACGACATGACAATACTTGCAAAATACAACTTAACCCACTCCAAGACATCAATAAATAGAGAAATACAAGAATAGATGAAACTTCACAAGCAAGCAACAAGATATGGGTGTCCAAATCCATGTGGCACACTTTTCCAACATGTATTTGACTTATGTGATACTTCTCTAATGATTCCTTACCCCCCTTACATGCCTCCATACTTGGGCACCCCAGATTTTCCCCAAATAGGTATGACTTGAATTCCTTGCAATGTCATCTCTTACAATTGTAAGATAATATGTCATAAATAACTAAAAATAGAAGATGCATCTTACACTATCTTACAACCTATCATATGTCAAAATTGGGCACCCACTTTCCCATGCAAAGATACCTTCCAACAATTGTCCAACTTGTCATAGAATTTGGCTCTTATGCATCATAATATCATCATAAGATTGCCATAGGAATCCATCATAGAATTTTCATAAGGATCCATCAAAGATGTTGAAACATGTCAAGGAATCCCTTTCCAAATTGGGTTGTGGGGACCACAACATCCATGTCACCTTCCAACATGGTGATAACTCACTGTGACAAGTCATATTGGATGAAAAATTAATATGAGCAAGAAATTACAACATATGCATAATTAAATTAATATTTTAATGCTAGGAAATTGTGAAGGTTGAGACACCTTGATCCCAACATTCTCCCACTTGTTGAACACCTTTCAAGAGCCAATATAATTAGGTAATCAATAGCTAGGGGCTAAAAGGCCCATAGACTTTAAACACCATCTGAACTTCTCCTTGCTCTCTGGCTTTGTAAAGGAATTTGCAACATTCATCAAACTATCAACTTTTTCAATCTGCACCTTACCATCTTCCACCATGTCACACACAAAATGGAATTGAACATCAATATGTTTCATTCTAGCATGGAAGGTAGGATTCTTTGCTAGGAAGTAGCACTCTAATTGTCACTACTAATAATAATCATCCCTACATCAGGACCAACATCTAAACTCAATCTTCTAAGCCAAATGGCTTCTTTACAAGCATGAATAGTTGACATGTACTCTATTTTTTGTAGTGGATGAAGCTACTACAACTTGTTTCTTACTCATCCAATTGATAGCGCCATCGAACATTGTAAACAAATAGGCACTAGTGGATCTTCTCCTACTAATGTCACCTGCCCAATTTGAATCCACAAATCCATGAGTACAAACTGAATACAAAGATCATGTAGGATGTCCATGATAACATAAGGAATACTCAAAATTACCCCATAAATACTTGAATACTCTCTTTATCGTATCCCAATTTACTCTTCCAAGATTAGCCATGAATCAACTAAGGACTCCCACTGCTTGGGCAATGTCTAGTCTTTTACAAACCATGGCATACATCAAACTCCCAACAACACTATCATAAGGTACTCTCATCATATCCTCCACCTCACTAGGATATTTTGGACAATCTGAAACTGATAACTTTGTCCCCATCACAATAGGAACGCATAATGGTCTACAAGTTGTCATGTTAAATCTCTCCAACACAAAATTCATAGACTTACTCTGACCTAACCAAATTTTTATGCTTTCCTTGTCTCCTTTAATTTCTATATCCAAAATGTACCTAGTTGCACCTAAACCCTTCATTTCAAACAGTGTTGAAAGATGAGACTTCAAATCAGAAATCAAATATTTACCATTCCCAATGAACAACATATCATCAACGTACAATGCAATAATGAGAATGTGATCAACAACAATTTTAAAATAGACATGATGATCTAATTTCGATCTCAAAAATTTCAAACTCAACGCAAAGGAATTGAATGTCTAGTATCACATCCTAGGTAATTATTTCAAGTCAGACAAAGCCTTCTTCAATTTGCAAACCAAATTTTATGTACCTTTCACAATGTAATGCTTTGGTTGTAACATATAGATTTCTTCCTCTAAGTCACCATAAAGGAAATTTTTCTTTGCGTCCATCTATTCAATCTCTAAAGCATATGCAACAAGTGATAACAAAAATCTAATGGATGTCAGCTTTACAATAGGAGAAAAAATCTAACTGTAATCAATTCCCTCAACTTAGGAATAACCCTTTGCGACAACCTTGTTGTATATCTCTCCACACTATCATCTGAACCAAAAAAATTCTTGAACACCCATTTACAAACAACGAGTTTATGTCCATAAAGAAAGGGCACCATATCCCAAGTATCATTTCTTTTTAATGTAGCCATCTCTTCATCCATAGCCTCTATCTAGGAATCTGCATCACTCATACCCATAGCCTCCCTTATGGTCCTAGGCTCATCAATGTTAGAAATCAAAGCAATAATATAACTAGAATTATGCAATGAATATCCAAACCTACAAGGTTATCACCTTATCCATGTAGACTTCCTCAAAGGTTGAGGTTGAGGTTCTTCTTCTTCTGAACTTCTAGAGCTACTTGAGCTCTCCTCATCATCAGGTCCATCAAAAAAAAAAAATCTTCTCTCTCAAGGGTAGGAGGAAGATGAACCACATCCTCTTTATTTTCTTCTTTCTTTGGCTGTAAAACAATTGTAGGATTAACAAGTTCCTTGAAAATCGCATTTCTACTATGCATAACCTTTTTGGCCACATGATCCCAAATCTTGTACCCTTTGACACTGATGCCATAATCAATGAAGATAATGTTGGATATTGTGTTTGTGTTGTTGATATGTAGTTGTCATTGATGTCAACACTATTAGCATTTGTTGTATCAGTTGTTGTATATATTGAGGATATTGAGAAAATTATAAAGGAAAGTATTCTAGGTTCCCAGTGGAACTTTGCAGGTCATGAAGGCATCCTGTTCTATACGTTGAAGATTTGTTGGTGTGGATTAAAGGGTTTATTTTTTAGTGTATCTAGATCATCTACCAGAATTTTCAGAGGTCCACGTGAAGTTTTGATTATATTATGGTCAAACAATGTTTATGTTGTCTCTATCAGTGTTTTTGAATGAAGATTGTGTGATTCTGTTAATCTCAGTTGTTGCGGATGTTTCTCTATTGTTTCCTGGTATTCTTTGATGTCTCTAGATCATTCTCTATCTTTGTGGTACGTCCACATTAATCAAAGAGCTCATGGTTGAAGATATTTTCTTGTGCATGTTCGGTTTTTCATGTTCCTGGCTGACATGTTGGTGGTAGCGTGTTGTGGATCTTCATGGTGAAATTAATTAAAGTATTTTCATGTTAAAGATGTTAATTTGGGTCTCCACTATGTTGTGGCCGACTTTGGTGGATATGCATTAAAAATTTATTTGTAAAATTGGGCCAACATTGCAAATATGTTTTATTTTCCTAGGCAACTAAGTTGTGATGAAAACTCATGAAGCAGATATATAAGAGTGATTGTTTCATTGATGTAAAGTGTGCAAGTGTGGAAAGAGAGTGTGCTTCATATGTTGAAAGTGCTCCTATGTGTGTATGTGCAAATATCATTCGATAGCAGAGTAGAGTGTGAACAAGATTGAGCAAACTGTGAAGAATGTTTTCTGAGCTTAATTGGAACTATAATCAGGCTTGTGCAAAAGCTATTTTCTCAGTTCGTACCCTCTGGATTTTAATCCTATTTTTTATTGTTGGGTAGTGATCCCCTTTTGTATTTGAGCAGTGAGCTCTAAGCATTGTGTCTGAATGCATGTGCATTCCCCTTATTATTTCTCTTTATACTTTTAACGGGGTATAATCTTGTGGACTAACATCCACCGTGGTTTTTCCCCTAACAGGGTTTCCACGCAAAAAATATTGGTGTTCTTTGTCTCTCTAATGTGTTAATTGTTTATGATTGATTGCTTGTTTATCGGATCTGAGATTAAGCTAAGTTAAGTTAGAAAAGTTTAAGTTTCTGTGAAAACTGATTCACCCCCCTCTTAATTATTTGTCCTTGTTTTTCCAACAATTGGTATCAGAGAAGGTTCCTCTAAAGAAGTCTAAAAGCTTGAGGTGATCCAAGATGGCTACATTCACGAAGGACAGTCTGAGATTTGATGGAACCAACTACTCACTGTGGAAAGTTAGGATGCAATGTCATCTAAGATGTATTGGTGAAGCTTTCTAGAAGATTACAAAAGATCCATATGTTATTCCTCAAAATGGTCCCTCTACTGCTGATGAGATCAAAGATGATAAAAATAATATTTGGGCTATCGAAGCCTTGGTGAGTGCTCTAACAGATTTAGAGATGGCTAATGTGATAGGATTGCAGATAGCTCATGAGATTTGGATGAAGCTTGAAACTTTGTATGAAGGATATGCTCAGGTGAAGATGGCTAAGCTACAAAGCCTAAAAGGAAAGTATTAGAATTTGAAGATGGGTGAAGATAAAAATATCACTTCTTTTATGTAGAGAATAGATGAGATAGTGATGAGTATAAGATGTGTCGGTGGTACTGTGGATGAGGATGAAATTGTGGCTAAGATACGCAAATCCATGCCTCCCTCCTACAAATTGAAAGCTCATGCTATTGAAGAGATCATAGACACAAAGATAACAAGAGACACGTTGGTTGGCAAGTTTGTTGCTTTTGAAATAAGTGAATTTGGTGAATCTGCACCGAAGACGGAATCTGCATTCAAGGCTATTGTATCTGGAAGTAACAGGAAAAGGTATAGTCTGAGAGAGAGCTCCAGAAAGATATCCAAGTATGATGAAGAACTGAAACAACTTGAAGATAAGGAAAGAGAAGTAGAAGAATTGGAAGCATTGATTGCAAAACAAGAAGGCGGAGGAAAAGGTAAGTATGAAGATGTATTTCCTATTAAATGTTTCTCTTGCAGTACAATACGTCATTTTGCATCAAGGTGTCCTGAAAGAGTTCCTAGATCTAAGCCTAAAAAGTCTAGATTCCAAAAGAGATGTTACTTTGTTGAAGAAGCAGTGACTGATGATGATTCTGATAAAGATAATGGAAATGAAGATAAATGGATTTTCATTGCTACCATTGAAGATAATCATGTGGCTACTAAATCTGTTAAAGATGAAAAGGCTCTTCCAACCCGAGTTGAAGAAAAATATGAGTGGGTCATTGATAGTGGATGCCCACATCATATGACCGGTGATAAAATCAAATTTGCAAGTCTAGAGAAGTATGACAGCGGGGTTGTAAGATTTGGAGATAACAATGCTAGTGTGATTTTTGGTAGAGGATCTATTTGTCTTGGTGGTAAGGATAACACTGATGATGTTCTTTATGTTGAAGGCTTGAAGCACAACTTGTTGAGTGTTGGAAAGATGGTGGACAAGGGCTATGACCTTCAATTCAAAAATGGAAGATGCCAAATACGTGGAAGTTCAAGGAATATGATTGCTACTGGTAAACAGACAAAAGGTAATATCTTTCACCTAACTACTACTAGTGGGAGTTGTTTAATTTCTCAAATAGATGAAAGTTGGTTGTGGCATAGCAGATTGTGTCATGTAAATTTTGACAACATTATCAAGATAAGTTGCACCCAAGCAGTAAGAGCTCTACCTAAGTTAGTGAAGCCTGCTAACACAAACTGCAAGGAATGTTAGATGGGTAAACAAACTAGAGTCTCCTTCCAGAGCAAACAGTTTCATTCACATAATTTGTTGGAGCTACTACATACCAACCTTTGTGGTCCCTCCAGAGTCATAAGTATTCATGGAGAAAGGTACTTTATGTTGATTATTGATGATTACTCTAGATGATATGGGTTTCTTTCTTGAGAGAAAAATGTGAAGCATTTGAAAATTTCAAAAGCTTTAAGACTATGGCAGAAAATGAGAAAGGTCTAAAATTCAAGTGCCTGAGATCTGACAAAGGTGGTGAGTTCACCTCCAGGGAGTTCAACTCTTTTTGTGAAGAGCATGGAATTAAAAGATAATTATCTACTCCCCGAACCCCTGAACAGAATGGAGTTGCAGAGAGAAAGAATAAAACAATTCTGGATGCTTCTAGAACAATGATGATGGAAGGAAATGTGTCCCAGATGTACTGAAGTGAAGCGATAAGCATTGTTTTGTATACCTTGAACTGGGTAAATGTTAATGGTAATTCTAGTAAGACCCCTTTTGAGATATGGTTTGGTTACAAGCCTACTATTAAATATTTCAAGATCTTTGGAAGCAAGTGTTATATGAGGAGAGATGATGATATAGGCAAGTTTGATGCAAGAAGTGATGAAGGAATTTTCTTAGGTTACTCCACTAAAAGCAAGGCCTACCAATGCTATAACAAAAGACTGAGAAAGATGGTTGAAAGTGCAAATGTTAGAGTTGATGAGGACTTCATCAAATCATCCAGATATTGTGGTTATGATTCTGATGAAGACAATACTAGCAAAGGGAAGAATATTCAAACACAGAATCTACTTCAGATTATTCCATATGTTTCGGTAAAGCAACCTCAATTTGTTCCAGTAAATCAAGTCAATCAAGAAACACAGACAAGTGCAAGCATAGAAAAAAGATCATAAGAATCAGAAGTTCAAGAGTGTCCCAAAACTCCAAGGTATGTAAAGCTAAATCATTTTGAAAGTCAAATCATAGGAGACAAGAATAAAGGAGTGCAAACTAGAAGAAAGAGTGCAGAAGAATATTCTCTGATTTCTAAGATTGAACCTAAAAATGTCATTGAAGCCTATCAAGATGAACATTGGTTGGAAGCTATGAAGGAAGAGTTGGCACAGATTAAAATGAATGACACATGGATACTGGTTCCTAGGCCTAAAGACAAAAATGTGATTGGTACTAAATGGGTGTTTAGGAACAAGCTGAATGAACAAGGTGAAGTGGTCCGGAATAAAGCAAGACCGGTATGTAAAGGGTATTCTCAAATGGAAGGTATTGATTTTGAAGAAGCCTTTGCCCCTATTGCTAGAATTGAAGCTGTAAGGATATTTCTTGCTTATGCTGCATACAAGGACTACAAAGTCTATCAGATGAATGTAAAGTCAGCATTTCTGAATTGAGAACTAGAAGTATACATTGAACAGCCAGATTGATTTCAGCTAACTAACAAGGAATATATGGTCTGCCGATTAAAGAAAGCTCTATATGGACTTAAGCAAGCCCCCAGAGCCTGGTATGCTAGATTGGATAAATATCTACTGAAGCTTGGATTCACTAAGGGTACTATTGATATAAACTTATACTTCAAATTAGATCATGATAAGGAGTTAATTATAGAATTTTTTGTTGATGACGTCATTTTTGGAGGAGATGACAATCTATGTATGAAGTTTGTTGATGAGATGAAGGATGAATTTGAAATGAGTATGATTGGAGAAATGAATTTCTTTCTAGGATTGCAAGTTAGTCAGACAAGGGGATCTTCATATCTCAGTCCAAATATGTGAGAGAACTGTTGAAGAAGTTTGGAATGGATTACTCAAAACTTGTTGGTACTCCTATGGTGACTGGATGTAAGTTGACACAGAACGATGATTCCCCTAAGGAAAATCAGACCAGATACAGGTAAATGATCGGTGGATTGCTCTATTTAACCTAGACTAGGCCAAACATTGTGAATGTTGTATGTATGGTTGCTAGATTCCAGGTTGATCCAAAAGAGTCTCATGTGACTGTTGTTAAGAGAATCTTCAGATATCTAAAAGGAATAGTTGACTTTGGACTTTGGTATCCAATGGATGATGATCTCACTTTGAGTGCATATACTGATGTGGATTGGGCTAGAGATGTAGATGACAGGAAAAGTACTAGTGGTGGTGCTTTCTTCCTAGGGAAGAAGTTGTTGTCCTGGTTGAGCAAAAAACAAAATTCCATTTCTCTATCCATTGTTGAAGTAGAATACATTGTTGTTGCAAATAACTATACTCAAGTGATATGGATGAAACAGATGTTGTCAGATATCAGGGTAGTATATGAAGAGCCTATTGCCATATACTGTGACAATTCAAGTGCAATAAATATTTCAAAGAATCTGGTGTTGCATGCTAAGACTAAACATATATCAATCAAGTTTCATTTCCTAAGGGAGAAAGTGAATGAGAAAGAAGTCATATTGGAATATGTGCCTACCAAAGAATAGATTGCAGACATATTTACCAAGCCATTGCCGAAGGATACTTTTGAGTATCTCAGAGGAATGCTAGGGGTAATTACCCCTCCTGATAAGAACTAAAAGATGCATTTACTTGCATCAATTCGTGAGCTACATTGCTATATTATGATCTGGATTGATGTTTTCATGGTTGCTACTTAGGGGGAGTAGTCAGATGTGTAGATATGTGGTTCAAAGCAAGTATTTGGAAAGTTCACGATTACTGTTATCACCCATAAATGCACCCTAAGCAAAGTTATGAAAACTGAGCTTTCTGGAGAAACATGGGATCATTTCAAGGCTATGGGTCACCTAAAGTTGAAATGAACCTCTAGAGAAGGCTGACTTCCTTTGGTATTGATATCACCTAACTACTGATTCTGTAAGGAAAAGGGAGAAGGAGAATGCATAAAAATAAAAATAAAATTCTACGGTGATACACCAAGTTGACAAGAGCAACGAGACACTCAGGTTACACTTGAATACTTGTGATGGACATGGGACTACACAAAAAGATTATGTAGATTATGCATACAAACAGGTTTGAAATGCACACACTTTCAAGAAGGAAAAAGTAGATTTTCACAAATTAAAAGCTCATGTGCAATTGAATAAACACAGTTTGTAACTTACATAGTACTAATTTTGCAAAGAAAGGCATGCTAACATGAAACAAAAGCTATAAGGAAAAGAAATATTTCACTAAGTAGCTCGATGAATCACTTAAAAATGTACAATACTTCACAAGACCCAGAAGGAAAAAATCAACCATCAATGGTAACCAAGGTAAGCTTTATATATCATGCTCCAAAATGAGTTACAAAATTTTGCTAATCCGAGAGAGGATTGTAGAAGTCACAAACTTCAGAAAAGCATAAGGAGAACCCCTTTACAAAGAGGCAAAAAATGCCTTATATACAAGAAGATGTCGGCCCCTCTAGGCTTACAAAAATATCAGTCTAGAAAGATCTCCCCTGGCGACAACTTGGTGAATAACTGTCGGTGTGACTCTCGTCGGTCAAGAAGACCTCACAACAGGTGACAAGACCTTTTGCGAGAGCTCCATGATTAACAACTATCGACATGACCCTTTACAAGCGGAGAGATACATGAAGACTCTTAGCGACTGGTTTATTCAACCACATAGAACACACTGCCAGTCGGCAAGACAGTAAGAGGGTCTTGCCGACTTTCTTCTCTGATAAGTTTTGTGCCAAAATTGATTGAGGCATGCTTTTCAACTGAGCTCCTTGTGAAATGTCATCAGATGCATGACCTAACCCTCGATGAAAATGTTCCATTTGGCCCTTGTGAACATCTGAAACATAATTCATCCTGCCTGATTGAGCCCGTAGGTGAAAATTGGGTAATAGTTACCTTTGCCATTGATGTCAAAGGGGGAGAAGTGCATTGTGAAAAATCTTTCTGAGAAGAGTAGTTAAGAAGAAGAGTCAGTGTGTTGGGTTGATGGTATTTTTCACATCATGTGTTGCCATCAATGCCAAAGGGGGAGATTGTTGGATATTGTGGTTGTGTTACTGATATGTGATTGTCATTGATGTCAACACTATTAGCATTTTTTGTATCAGTTGTTGTATATGTCGAGGATATTGAGAAAATTATAAAGGAAAGTATTCTAAGTTCCTATTGGAACAGTGCAGGTCATGAAGGTGTCCTATTTTCTACATTGAAGATTAGCTGGTGTGGATTAAAGGGTTTATTTTTTAGTGTATCTAGATCATCTACCAGAAGTTTCAGAGGTCCACGTGAAGTTTTGATTATATTATGGTCTGACAATGTTTATGTTATCTTTGTCAGTGTTTCTGAATGAAGATTGTGTGATTCTATTAATCTCAGTTGGTGTAGATGTTTATTTATTTTTTCTGGTATTCTTTGATGTATCTAGATCATTCTCTATGTTTGTGGTACATCCACATTAATTGGAGAGTTCGTGGTTGAAGATCTTTTCTTGCGCATGTTCAATTTTTCATGTTCCTAGTCGACATGTTGGTGGTAGCGTGTTGTGGATCTTCATCATGAAATTAATTAAAGTATTTTTGTATTGGAGATGTTAATTTGGGTCTCCACTATCTTGTGGCTAACCTTGGTGGATACGCATTAACAATTTATTTGTAAAATTGGGCCGACATTGCAAATATGTTTTATTTTCCTGGTCGACGAAGTTGTGATGAAATCTCATGAAGCAGATATATAAGAGCGATTGTTTCATCGATGTAAAGTATGCAAGTTTGGAAAGAGAGTATGCTTCATATGTTGAAAGTGTGCCTATGTGTCTATGTGTAAATATAATTTGATAGCATAGTATAGTGTGAAGAATATTGAGCGAAGTGTGAAGAAGGTTTTCTGAGCTTAATTGGAACTATAATTAGGCTTGTGCATAAGCTATTTTCTCAATTCATACCCTCTGGATTTTAATCCTATTCTGTATTGTTGGGCAGTGAGCCCCTTTTGTATTTGAGCAGTGAGCTCTAGGCAGTGTACTTGAATGCATGTGCATTCCCCTTATTATTTCTCTTTATACTTTTAACAAGGTATAAACTTGTGGACTAACATCCACTATGGTTTTTCCCCTAACAGGGTTTCCACGTAAAAAAGCTTGATGTTCTCTGTCTCTCTAATGTGTTAATTGTTTATGATTGATTGCTTGTTCATCAGATCTGAGATTAAGCTAAGTTAAGTTAGAAAAGTTTAAGTTTTTGTGACAACTGATTCACCCCCCCTCTCAGTTGTTTGTCCTTGTTTTGCCAACAGATAATTTTTACAACCTTGTTCTCCAACTTAGACCTCTTCTCCTTAGGCACCTGAGCATATGCCTCACAACCAAATACTTGAATATGTCTCAATGAGGTACTTTTACCATACCATAACTCCATCGGTGTCCTATCCACAAACACTAAAGTAGGAGACTTATTAATCAGGTAGCAAGCAGTGGTAACAACTTCAGCCCAAAAAATTAATTCGAGGCTAGCTCCACTAAGCATAATCCTAGCCCTCTCCATCAATGTCTTGTTCATTCTTTTTGCAACTCCATTCTATTGAGGGGTGTAGGGAGTTGTCTTATGTCTTGTGATCCCATGTTCTTTACAAAACTTATCGAAATATGCCAAACAAAACTCATCGCAATTGTCAGTCCTCAAACATTTGGTCGTTTTATCCTTTTGATTCTCTACAAGAGCTTTAAACTCTTTGAATATATTAAGACTTTTAGTGGCCTGGTTATATTGGTGCCCAATTGCCTAAGTTTTTGGCCCCAAGGTGCCAAATTTTCCCCTAGGTGCCCAAATAGGGTAGTTTTTGCTTTGAGCGATAACTTTCCACCCAAGTGTCAAAAATTTGCAAACAAGATATTGACAAAAATCTAGTTCCAAGCACTTCATAATGGTGCAAGTTATTTTTTCATATTTTTCCTCAAGTGGATTTTATTGCTAGTCAAACTCAAATTTTCTCTTTTGGACCCCTGAGCTCATAAATTTTTGCCACGATCTTCGATCTTTGTGATTCTTGTAGTGGAAAGCTATTGAGTAGCTCTACATTTCTATTAATGCACTTTTCCTAGATTTAGCCCCAGGTATGTTTTATTCATATTTGTGCTTTTTTGCATTTCGGTTGATTACTTGGACATATTGCATCTTGGAGAAGTTTTGTCCACTTGGGAAAGCTTCATTTTCAATATAGATCATATTGGGAGAGATTACCTTCATTTTTTTGAGATATTATTGTACTTTTTCCATCTTTGATCCATCTTGACATTGTAAATTTGGAACACATTTTTGGCATTGTAAATGCACTACATATAAAGTATCACATATTATTGGGGGGATTATTGATTCATTAGTTGGGGGGTCTCATGATGCATTATTTTAAGTTGTTTGCTTGTGCTCTTTCATTTTCATGGATCATTCCAAGGTTCCTTTGCTAACAACATGTAACTATTCAACATGGCATCGACATGCATGGAGTATACTAATGAATCAAGGTCACTCTCTATATGTTGGAAATAAGGTACCTGAACCTACATATGATGAGAAAAATATTCAATGGATGATTGAATATACCAAAGTCTTGGATGTCTTCATAAAATAGTTTCTCAAGATTTATTGTTCCAAATTGAATCATGCAAGAATTCTCATGAGGCTTGGAACAAATTAAAAACATTATATGGTTCTATAGATGAAGTTAGAGGCTATCAACTTGATAATGAACTAATGATCCTTCATCCTAAGAACTTTGAAAACATCCAAGACTACATCACTAAGGTCAATGATCTAAGAGAGCAATGTAAAGCACATGGAATTGATAAGAAGGACATTTAGTTGGTCTACAATTCATTGAAAAAACTTGGCCCCAATTATGTTGCTTTTGTTTCTAGCTTTCATACTCATAGGTTGACTATGGGGTCTGCATATACTACACCTTCATTTGCACCATTTTCTAAGATGTTGAAACATGAGCAAAAATATCTTATCTCAATGGGTGTCATCAAGTCTTCTAAATCCTAGGAATTGTTGGCTAGTCAGGTGAAATAATCAAATAATCTTAATAAGAAGCAGAAGAAATCAAAGAACAGTCCACATTTAGATCAACCAAAGAATAAATCCTCTTCCTTAGATAAATAATCTAAGAAGAAGTCTACTTGTTCATATTGCAAGAAGTTTGGGCATGTTGAACATTCTTGTTACAAGAAAGATATTGATGAGTTGAAGGATCTTCTCAAAAGAATCAAATTGATTTTCCTTCTAGAATGTTTGAATCACCACCACCTTCTTCTTCTTCTTCAAAACAGTCTAATAAGGGAAAATTCAATTTGGCTTCTACACCAAGAAATAAAGTACATGCTCTTTGTGCTTTTTCAAGTCTAGGATCAGGGAGATGACTTCTAGATTTAGGAGCATCTCATCATATGGCATCTTCACAATCTATATTCTCTTATTTTGAGTCTTCTACTATGTCTCCTATTTTGATGGGAAATAATACATACATGAGTGTACTTGGGAAGGGGTCTATTAGTTTTTGGAAAACACTTTCTAGGATGTTTTGTGTGTTCCACATTTGACTAACAATCTTATTTCCATATATTAGATTACACATGGTGGAGATGGGAGGATTTTGGAGTTCACTCCTGATTCAGTTATCATTCGATACTTGGAGCTCATAGAGATATTATTACTACTAGGATGGTTGATCATTCATCTTTGTTTTATACCTTTGCAAATTTTTCTCCTAATGGTGATATTTTTCTTTCGGTTGTTGATCACACTTCTAGTGTGAAGCATGATTTAGCGGAGAAATTTGAATTCTTAAACTTGGGTGTTCTCACATCCTATCCCATTCTTGAGCCTTACATTTCATCTCCTCCATCTTTTGTTGCATTTGATGTTGTTCATATTAGCACAGGTTTGGCCTCTTGTGATTCAATGCAATAAGATGTACATCATCTTCCAGCTACATCTACTTGGGATGCATACTTGATAGACGTTGGTGGGTTGTTTATTGAGTCTCACATTTTAGATTTGGGGGGCACTATTTATTGCATACATATTCTCTTTAGTGGAGATGATTCTTCTTCAATTGTTATGATGGAATTCTCTGACCCTCTTATTCATTCTCTACATGATCACTCTTTGCAACATGACATTAGTTTGGATACTTTTGGACATCATTTGGAGGAGGCTTCTTCAGAGGAGACATATTTGTCTTTGGAGTGTGTTCTACATCCATATCTAGGAGGCTATGGATTGACATCTTTAGTTGTGTGGCCTAGAATGTCTGTTTGGAGTTTGTCGGCTTTCGACATCGACATGGAGATACTTGAGTGTAGTTTAGAGACATCACATATCATTCTTCTTCTTGCATGTTCCTTTTCAAAATGGGAAGACATCTTGCATATCATCTTGGTTTTGTTTCTTCCTAAGGGGAGGAATGTTGTTTGGCGAGATAGGATCATCTTCAACATTCAATATTGAGCTTCTACCATTGCAGCAAACTCACCATTGAGGGGGGGTTTCATGGTCTCTCTTCTTCTCTCTTGTGGGGGGGTCATTTTCCTTGGATGGGTTTTTGTCCCTCTCATGCATCATTGAGAGTATTTTGTATCTTATCTCTCTTTTAAGGAGGATTTTTGTCCCACTAGGTTTCCCCTTTTCTCCATTTGTGAGAGATTGCAATTGCATATGTATGTGGGTACCTAACATGGCCTAGTAGTTGGGACCCATCTTTGTGTCATTTGCATAATAATTGATTCCTTAAGTTGTACTTAAGGGGTGGTGTTGGTGTAAATAGGTATTTTCCCTATCCAGTCTTATCTAGGTCCTATTTACATTGTTAAGTCCACTTAGGTCCGAGGAGAGTATCTTTCTAGTTAGCATTAACTAGGGTGGAATCTTTCTAGTTAAGCATTAGTTGTCACTTATCTTACCTAGTTGGCTTTTATTTAATGTTTGTGTCCTAGGTTATTTAATATTGGCTCATGTTATTTAATTATGACACAACCATTTAATGTCAGTACATCATCACCCTTGCCTATGTAAGCAAGGCTTCATATGTACATTGTAACTTAGTTCAACTCAGTTGAGTTGTGTAAGTCCAATATATCATTGCAATCTTGAGTATTACATATTAGCCATATCTTGCATCCATTATTGCAATTTCATGTTATTGATTTTCCCTCTTGTGGAAAGTTGTTTTTGGTTTTTGCAAATGATCTTGGAGGCTTGAGTCCTTGAGTGACTCTAACACCAACCAATTGCTTAATGTATCCTTGTAGTTGTGTTACTTGAACTTTTAGTTTTTCTTTTCTTTTTATCCTTTTCCATTTTGGTTGCAATTGCTTCTGTATTAGCTCTTAACTTTTGAAAATGAAGGTAATATTGTAGCTTAAAACTTGTAAAACTATGAGACTGTAGATCTAATTAAGTGTTCTTTGTTACAATTCTTTGTGTATGATTAATCTTCTTAGATCAATTTTACCAATTGTAGAAAGAGATAGAAGATTGTAGAAGAATGAGACAAGGAGATAGAAGTGACATAGCATATACGTGGAGAAACCCTTTCAGGAAAAAACTCCACCAAAATCAATAGTGCTTGTATTATTTAACCTTAGAACAAGATTATAATAATACTATATCAATCCTTGATTGATATGCTTTCTTGCCTTCAACAATCCTTCATCACAACCTACAATAAACTCTCATAGAACTCTCATACACTTGTTGCAATCAATAGACAATAAATAAGCATGTAAACTCAATAAGAGTTGTACAATACAAGACCATAAAGCTCCTCACAAAAATATATGCCTAGATTGGGCAGTAGAGTTCCACCATGTAACCTGAAGTCAAACCAAAGTCTTCCTTAATTTAGGTGCCCCAAACTAAACACTTAACTAAACCTTGGTCAAGAAAATATCTTGCAATCTTCACCTCAAAGTTGGCACCCAAGAATGGGCACACTTGATTGAGCCTTGTAAATATCTTCTCATGCAAAAGGTGTTAACTAAAAGATGCCAACTTGGGCACCCAAGGTGGTCCCAAGTCAATCTTAGTTAAATGAAACATATCTCTCCACCAATTCATGCAAACATTATGCATGATTGATCATCCCCACTTAACTAAAAGTATCCACCTATTATATGTCATGCAACTGAAGTCATTAGTCATGCAACTCAAGTCAACTAATATTCAACTCAAAATAACTACATGCAACTGAAGATAACTGAACCATAACTGAACTAAACTGAACTGAACTAAACTGATACTGAACTAAACTAAATTGAATTGAACTGAACTCCACTCATGTAAATATCAATCCCTAATTTGTAGGATCAAAACATGCATTACTGAAGTGTTATGGTAACTAAGGTAAAAATCTAGGTTAGCATGAAATAAAATGTTTAAACAAAACCCTAGCTAAACAATGAAGCATAAAGAAAGGAAATATTTCACCAAATGTCTTCAAGCTCTCCATGAATGACCTTCATTTCCCTTCTCCATTTGTTGTAATATTATGTTTTCCCTTAGAGTTTTGTGAGCAACTATTGACTATGACAAGACCTAAGAAAATATTGAAGGATTTTGACTAAAATGCAAGTGTACTCAAATTTCTACAAGCATGAAGAGGTGTGGGAGCCTAAATTTTGAAGCATGAAGTGTGAGAAGATGAAGTGATGAATTCAGGAGATGAAAAGAAAGTCCCTAAATGAGGTTGACATTGCCTTTTGATAAAAAAGTCAATTTTGGGTGAATGGCCAAGATTGAAAGTTGAGAAAGCCCTAAGATCAAAGGCTGAAATTGCATATGACAACCAGCAATTAGGGTTAGGGAAAAATTAGGTTAAAATTTGAAATGAAGGGCCGAGATTTGATTTTGGGAAAATCAAATCAAAGGTCAAGAATGCATGTGACAAGAGGATATTAGGCACAAAAAAAGAGACTACTGGAAAATCAAATAATAATTTAAAATTATTTGATTTAAAAGGCTAAGTTGACCTTTTGAATTAAAAAATAATTTAATTCAAAAGTGGTGGGACCATGTGACAGTAAATAATTATTTCAAATTATTTACTTGGTGGGAAAATAAGAAGTGGGGAATTTAAATAAATGGCTTTATTTAAAATTAGAAAAAGCTAAGGTGGATAATAATTAAATAAATCAAAGAAATTTATTTAATTATAGGAAGATATAAGAAGTTAATGACGTATTTAAATAAATAAATAAAGTTTATTTATTTAAATAATCAAGAAGAAATAGTGGACAAATAATAATTAAATAAATTTAAGAATTTATTTAATTGTAGGGAGACATAATTAATTAGAGACATTTAAATAAATAAATGAAGTTTATTTATTTAAATAATCAGGAGGAAATAGTTAGGAATTATGACATTAGTACATAATTAAATAATTTAATTGTGAGGAGGATGTTTGATATAGAAAAATGTGGTTTGTGGGCCTAGGTCATTTTTATGTGTCTACATTTTGCCCCTCTTTGTCATAATGTAGTTTATCACATTGTGACAAAGAAAACAAGTCAAAAATATGCCCTAGTGAAAAATAGGATGGGGAAGAATGATGAGGAGGTAATGGTATGCCCCCTCGAGAGGATAGGCGGGTTCAGAGAACATGAGTGTGCTCTTGAAATGGACGAGGAGACTAGAAGACGAAGGGAAAAAAAATAGATAAGGATGATGAAGATGTGGATTAGAAGAAATGTTAGAGCAGAAAAGATGAATGGTAGGACGAGAAATAAACCTTCAATATTTTTCCAACGTACTAGTAGGTGTTGCATTTATCATCATTGGGCGTTAAAATGACACCAATGGACAACAAACACCGTGGTATGACATAGAACAAGGTGTGCAAGGTCATCCACTTGCAAAACAAACAATCGCAGATAAGGAATGTCCTAATTGATACTAAGGGCTAAGTTGCCCCAGTCTTTTTGTCAAGACACACCAAAGACAACAATCAAGGAAAAGTAGGTCATGAGACGTCATTGCACCTCTAAATCCTTCATGGGAAATCCTTGAGGTAGCTAGTAATATGACCAAGAGACAAAACAACAAAAAGATAAGACAAAATAGACCAGAAAAATCAACAGTCATTCAATATGTTTGCAATATTTGTTTGTCAAAGGTGGATTGCTTGGTAGTTTGACAGTTTTGATGGTTAGACGGTGCCTATCATCAAGAAAGACACATCCTGAAAAGGAAAATGATATTCTGATGAGGTCCAAGTCCAAGGACACACTTGGAGGGGACCATAGAGTGACAAAATTGACATTGTTTTGGCAATTTGATTGATTTTGACTGGATGACTAATTGGACTATGTTGTTTGTTGGTTCATGATTTAAATGTTGACATTTCAAATGACTATGTCTGACTTATTTGACTGATGTGACGAACGCTGACTCTGTTTTGGGATTTTTGAGAGTTATTTGGATGTTTTTGTGTTTTTCGAATATTTTGATTTTTTTGTGGATTTTTGATATGTTTTGATTTTTTTGGATTTTTGACATGTTATGATTTTCTTACCTTTTTGAAATGTTTTATTTTTTGTGTTTTTGAATGTTGTGATTTTTTTGTATTTTTTCAGGAGTTTTTATCATTTTTTTGTTTTTTTTTTAGATGTTTTGGAATGTCAATGGATGAAAATTTGTGTAGCCTTTATGCTAGATACCAATGACAAGGGGGGGACCAAGTCTAGGTGGATGTAGGATAGATAGGTGATAATGGATGGAATGGATGTATGCATAAGAGAGCAAGGAGGTGATCTCAAGGACTATTTTGCATAGGAATAACATGCCCCATTGTAGTTATGATTTGACATGAAAAATCTTAGGATAATAGGATGATAAGATGGATAATGAAGGGGTTGCTTGGAAGGGATAAGGTATGCAAGAGATATCCAAAACATGTGTCAACATTTTTTCCCCCAATCTTTATCAAGATCAAAAGGAGGAAGAGAGGATGAATGGACTTGATAGGTTTATGTAGGTGTGGGTAAGGATGGTAAGATGGCATGGAAATGGTAGGATATGATAGGGAATGATAGGATGAAAATGATAGGTTGGATGAGACATTGTGCCCCCAAGTGTAAGTTTCCTAGAAGATCAATCTACACATGAGACCTGTTTGCGAGGTTTTCACCATGGTACTTATCCAAGGCACCTGTTTACCAAGTTTTCATCGTTGGACGAAAGGATTTCTCTTTACTTTTTTTATTTTTTTTTACTATTTTTTTTTTACCTTTTTGACTTTTTTGAATAGAAGAGGTGGAATATGGATGAGAGGGACTCAAGAATCTAGTTCCATGATAGGTGAGAGTCCCATCGTGATGTCATCACATCGGTCATGTCAAGTCATTATGCTCATCGATGTTGGTAGGGTGATTGTGTGAGAGAGATGGATTAGGTAGATAGTGGATTACGACAAGTGCGATAATGGATTATGTAGGATTGAAAGTGGATTATGTAAGACTAATGCAAGGAAGATGAGTGAAATGTTTATGCAAAAGCATGGACCATAGGGATAGGGTGAGTGAAATATGTAGGAAAATAGTTAAATGATGGGGTGGTAGAGGTATGGAAAGGAATCATGACCAACGGTTTCACACACCGTGAAAAACATTGAAGCTTTTGAGTGGATGGTGGTGTAGGAAGCAATGTTGATGTTTTCTTAGTGGATGGATGATGTAAGCATTTAGGGACCCACATAGACTTAGTGTTTTCATGATTTTTTCTTTTCATGTGGAATGGAGGAATTTGATACTTTTGTATAGGATGACATTTTTGAAGGGGTGAGGAGGATGGTTGGGATTATTGAGAGGTGGATGCCTCATTTGACTTGAATTTTTGTTTAGGGACCCATATCATTTTAGTTTTTGACTTTTCTTTCAGAGGTTTGGGTGGATTTTTTAATGTATTTTTCTTTGGTTTCTTGCATTTGTACCCTAAGGGACTAGGACCCTTAGGATTTTTGGCTTTATGAAAGAGGCATCCAAATGTTTATTTTTGAATCCCATGGGGTGGATGGAATAAGTGGAAGCTTTATGTTTACACAATGTGTGCATTTGTTGGTCATGAATAGGATATTTAGGGTATTTATGAATGATTGGGATATTAGGTGTTGGAAACAATGGTGGCAAGGTGGATGGAGGAATATGCAGAGTTGGAAGAAGCGGGGGTAAATTGGATGGTGGAAGGTGTATGGTCACATTCTTTTGACACTTGTAGGATAATGGAGGTGGAATGGCAACGTATGGTTTGGGAATATGATAAGGCTTGTGGTGGAAAGAGGACTTAGGATGGATGGAGGAAGTGCCAACATCTTTAGGTTGTTGACCTTGGGGTGTGTATCCAAGGCCATATGAGCATAGAGGAGGTACTTTGACATGTATAGGCTCCAAGATTCCTTGTTCAAGAAGGCCTAAGCCTTGGCCTTGATAATTCTTTTTTGGAGCATGCAATTGACTATAGGACTAGGTGTAGTTTGGAAACTAGACTTGAGTTGATTATTGGACGAAGTAGGCAAATTGATGGACAATGGTTGTTGATGTCCTAAGGAGGAATACTCATGGATGAAAGTGGATAAGCCAAGTGGATATGATGGTGGTTTTGAAATAGGGTCGATGGTGGATGTGGAAGGATCATTAGGATCTTGATTAGTATTGTGTTTACTAAGATCCAAGGTATTGGTTTGATCCCCTATGTTTGCTTGGGAGCCACTTGTCTCATCATGGGAAGTGGATGTTTGTGCATCATGGATGGATGAGGTGGCAAGCTCTTGACCATGGAATGCATAAAGTTGGATAAGAGGATCATCATGGTCTTCTTGACCATAAAAGGGATCTTGATCAAAGATGGGAGCTTGATCATGAATAGTATTAGGTGTGTTGTGAATGAAATCATTAGGAGGGTGTTGATCTTTATGTGGATGAGGGGGTAATGTTTCCTCATGTTTAGGATTGTGATCTTGGCATATCTCATGACTTATTTGAATGGAGGTGGAAGGGGATTTATCATGGAGAGACTTGACATGTTCTTTATGGTCAACAACATAGGAGCATGACATAGGGTGACTTGGACTTATAAGGGGAGACTCTTGAATTGGATCAAGGGGTTGTGGATGACATGGTTGGCTTGAAGGACTTAGCATGATGTTTGATGACTTTATTGTATGTTCAAGTATATGTGTTGAATGACATGGTGACAATTGATTCCTTTCTTGTAGCCCTTGGATCACATCCTTTCGAGGTGGATGGATGGGTTTGGGTAATGCCATAGGTTTACTTTTGAAATGTTTGAATTTAGTGCATAAATTTGATGGAGAATTAGATGGTGGTGGGGGTAATGAAGAGTTCGATGGGTTAGAAGGTGGAGAGGCCAATGGATTAGGACTAAGACATGGCGGTATGATAAAGTTATAGGGCACATGACCTAGATTAGTGCTCCCCTTGTCAACGGTTGCATTAGAACATGAGGAAGTTTGGCCTTGTTGAAAGGTATAACTTAAGTTCACATGTGTTTGTTGTGATGTGGCTTGATAGGTTGATGTGAAATTGACATACAAAGAAGTGGATGGATTAGATTGGTATGAGATGGAAGGGGATGACACATAAGGTTGAGGCGGCATTGGTTGATAATGAATGGATAGGGGATGATATTGTGGTTGTTGGATTTGACAAGTGGAAATGAATTGATTGGCTTGAGCTATGAGGTGTTAGATTTGAGGTGATTTAATTTGTTGAAAAATTTGGAAGAGGGTTTGAAATCTTTGTATGGTTTGGTGGTCTAGGGGTTGGGGTATTTGGTGAAGTGTTTGAAGGAGGTTTTGAAGTTAGGAATTTTTTTTTTTAATGTGGGCATGGTGTCGCACGTGTGTTTGAGTTCTTGCATGTCGGTTCGTTCCTCAAGGTATGCAACATAGTTCATATCATCATTAGAGGTGGTAGTAGCCCCTCAAAGAATGATTTTAGGTTTTAGTTTTGTTTCATTATTTGAACTAGGGAGAGGGCTTCCTTGAACTATTATCTTGGGCTTAGGATTATGATTGAGCTTGTTTATGATTAGGGCCATTTTGACAAGTGTTGATTGACTAGGAATAGGTTGGTGATGATGTTGAGATGATAAGATTGGATGATTAGGAATGATTAGGGTTGATGGTTAGAATGAAAGTTGAATGATGAAGATATGATTGGACTATAATTAGGAATGGGTAGGATGAGATCAATGTGAAATGATGATTAGGATAATGATTTAGATAGAATGATTAGGAATGATGTGAAATGACAAGATTGGGAGACTTGATTGATTAGGACGATGGCTAGGATGATTAGGATATGATGTAGAATGAAAAGGATATGATTTGGATTGGATTGGGATGACTTGAATATGATTAGTAATGACACTGTGATAGGTCAAAATAGAGTGTTAAAAAGCAAGCAACAAGCAAAAGAGTGCAAATAAACAACTTAAAACAACCTACACTTCAAGATTAGCCTAAGTTGGAAACAATGCAAGACAAAGCAATGAAATGGAACCTTATACCTTGCGTTGAGTCGATCCTTTGGTTGGCCCTTCGATCTTTGATGTGTATGCTCCTTGGATGGCAAGTTGCAAGCTAGATGAGGATGTGAAGATGAGTGCAAGTGGATGAACACAAGAAAATAGCTAAGTGTTGGTTGAGAAACAAAACTGCAAGAGTTTGGCTAGCACAATGATCTCTCCTAAAATGAGAGAAAAGAGGGGGTATTTATAGGATTTTTGGGAAATCCTAGGGGAAATGGATGGTTGAGATTGATCCACCAAATATCAAGATGTAGGGCTAAGGTGAGTTGAGAACTCACAAGCCCTCACATCTTGACATGTGGCATGGGGAGAGGCCCTAAAAGGTGAAGTGGACATGAGGTGGAAGGAGAAGGACATGACATGGAGGGGGGTACAAAGTACCTTGGGATTGGACAAGGTCTCCTCATAAAGGAGGTACTTGTCCTATGTGGGTGAGAGGACATGTGAGGAATTAAAAATTCCTCAAATAGTCCCATGGGGAAGAGGGAAGGAATTTAAAATTCCTTAAATGCATTGGGGGATTAAAAGGTGAATTAAAAATTCACATAGGGAAGGGAGATACCTTGTCAAAAAAAAAGGCAATTAAGAGGGTTGACCAAGGACACATGTCATAAAGGACATGGGGAAGAGAAAAGGAATTTAATATTCCTTGGAAGGATAAAAGGAATTAAAAATTCCTTGAGAGGTTGATTAGGCTAGTTAGTGAAGGATTAGAGGATGGTTAGGTGGCTAAGGGAGATTAGAGGCCAACTTGCAAAAGTTGGAGGATGTGACACCTCCTAATCAAGGATTAGGCATGTGCACACCTAATGATGGGATTAGAAGAAGGATTAAGATAAGATAAAAAATATGGAGGATGTGACTTGAGGGGAATTAAATAAATGGAATATTTATTTAATTCAATTGATGGAAGGAGGATTAAAGAGATAAGGTATTATTGATTAAATACCTTAGGGATTTGGCAGAATTAAAGATATTAATTAAATAATAGCAGTATTACTTAATTAACGAAAACAAGACGAAAGGGGATGAATTAAGTGTCCAAATTTAGACATCTACATTTTTCCCCTCTTTGAGATGGTGTTACGAAGTAGCATCATTTCAAAGAATGTTAAAACATAGAACCTAGAAGAAGATGGTTAGATTGGGAAAGATGCCCCAGTCATTCAAAGAAGTGACTAGGAAGGAAGATGATGGGGGTAAAGATGGAAGTTAGGGATGAAGGATGCCCCCTCGAGAGGACATGCGGGTTCAAGAGAACACGGGTGGGCTCTCGAAATGGATGAGATGATGCAAGAGGAGTTGAAGAAGATGATGCAATGCAATGGAAGATTGGGAGGGGAGTGTGATGAAGGATGAAATGCAATCTAAATGCAATTTGCCATCATTGGAGCACTAATTTTTGCTATAGCAGAAGACACGAGACGCCAAGGTATGAAGAACCAGGGTGGATTAGTGTCAAATGCATAAAACAAAACATAACAAACAAGAAGGCTATCCCAACACCCCAAGGTTGCGGTGACCTTGGTCGGGCCAGGTATTGGGATAACCACAAGCACACAAGGATGCCCCAGCGTAACACAAGACTCCAGGGATCTTGGTGGGTACTACATGGGACAACCGAGAAGACAAAAAAGATCAAGATACACCCCTATGTTGACAGGTCAAAGCACACCATGATATGATGGATCAAGGCAACAATGACAAGTGATGATAGGGAGCTCAAATGATAAACAAAAGCCAAAAGCATCAAAAGATCGCAATCAATGTCAAACGTCCTTTTCCATAGGATCAATCAAGGGGATGGATGGGATTGATGAGGTCTGTTAGGAAGGATGCATCTTGTTGAGACCGATGATGGATACTAAATTAAAAGATTGATATGACACAAGATATTCAGAACTGATTGGATCTGATGGTACAAGTGAATCTCATTTGTTAAGATCCAGCTAGATAAGGGCATAGCTTGACGACGTGACACGAGAGACATGACACAAGATAGGAGACCTCGATGGATGATAAAGACGAGAGAGACAAATAGGAACAAGATATGAAGATTGATGATGGATGATAAAGGATTAGATGGACAAAGTAGAAAGATTGATGATAGGTGATAAAAGGACAAAGTGGAAAATGAAGATTAATGATGGAACCCCGGGGGCGGATCAAATGATCGACCTTGCCTACGTGAAAGCGCAGGGGCAACGTAGTTCGATAGAAGGCCAAAGACAAATGATGGATGAAAGATGATGAGATAACCCTAGATAAGGGGATAAAATGATTAGACTGACATGATGGGACAAGATAGACCTGTTGGATTGGATTGGAGGATGATGGTGATCATGCAAAGCTCAGGGATGGGATAGTTATCCAAATCATCAAAGATGAAGTGGGTGGATGATATGACAGATGGATGAATGATGAGATAGATGACTGATTCGTGGAATAAGAAGGTGAAGGTTTGGAATAGATGGAAGATTATTTAGAATGAGTAAATGATTGATCAAGATTATGGAATGAGAGTTTGAAATGATAGGAGGTGTGATGAATGTTTGAGATGATAGGAGGCTTGAGGAGGTGTAATTAAAATGTGTGATGAATGTTTGAGATGAGAGTTGAAGAAGATGGAGGGAGGGATCTTAAGACTTTGTTCAATACCCAAAGATTTGAAAGCTCAGATTAGGGGTTTGGTTAAGCTCAGATTGGGATAGGATTAAAGCTCAGATGAGGATTGAAGTGAAGACTAGAATGATTAAAGGATATGATGGAACAGGATTCTACACCGAGTTCCGGGGTTTCCAGGGCGTAAAGTGTTGACAATCAGATTTTTCCAAATTTGGCAATTTTTAAAAATTGCCAAATTTTGCCATTTTAAGAAACTTCATGGTTGTATGTTTGAGGGTCCCAATTTTTTCCAAGAAATACCCATTGGTGAGATAGGATGAATTGCCAAATAACACCCCAGATTCAAGATATGCATTTTGAGTTATGATTGAAAACAATTTTTCAAAATGCTGGAGAAAAACACTAAATAGGGATTTTGAGGGTCAAGATGAAAGTTTGAGGCCCCAAAAATGGGTCAAAACGGGTTCCAATGACTTTCAAAGCAATTAGTTGGAAATCCACTCGTTATCGCATAACACAACCACCCGTCAAATTTCAGCTCAAACGGACACCCGAGTCAAAAGTTATGGCCTCTGGAAGTTTGGTGGAAAAATCAAAACCCTAAAAAATATGGTTTTTTGATAAATTTTGAAAATTTCAAGACATGGGTTTTGTCCGAGACGACGAAAGAAAAAAAGGGTAGGAAAAAGTTTTTTGCTGGTGGCCTTGGATTTCGCGCTAGAGGGGGGGAGAGGTTGCCGAAGGCGGACCAGTCCGCCACTGGCCGGGTAGGTCCGCCACCGGAGGCGAACGAATCCGCCACCACCGAGGGTGGACGGATCCGCCACCGGGCGGACAGGTCCGCCACCAGAGGACGGATCCGCCTGGTCCGCCACCAGAGGACAGATCCGCCACT
>VDFB02079265.1:0-11976 GCA_007258455.2 Sequoia sempervirens | reverse complement strand
AAAAGACAAGGATGTTATTGCAAGTTGAGAGCCCATTCTTGGTGGCTAAGATCCCCTAATCAATTGGAGCAAACCATTTGATAATAAGCCCCCTCATCCTCTTATCAATATAATTTTTGCTAATTAATAATATATATTTTTTAATTTTTTAATCTACAACATAAATTCTCAAAGATTTTAATCCATTCCACTTATACTTTAGATAAATTATATTATAGGTTTATATTTTAAATATAAAAATACATTGCTCATCATAAAAAATAAATAAATAAAACAATTGAAAAAATTGTACCTTTTTCTCTATGATAAACCATCTAATTATTGAGTCTCCTCCCACTATTGCTTATTGATAAGTTCTCTAGCTCTTCCTTTTGGGAATAACACCATGTCCCTATATAGCTACTTAAATATATTTTCTGCTTAAATTTGAGCAATTGAATGTTCTTGTGCAAATTTTTAATCATGGAAAAAGATAAAATTAGAAATTTTTAATCTAGTGCAGTAGCTACTGTTTAGAATTGAAAATATATTGGAAAAAAGGACTGAAAATAAGCAGCAATTGTATATTGAAAAATATGAAAGACTCCACAAATTTCTTTCCCTCCTTTTTAACATTTGCCTTCAATTTTCCTTTTAAATTTTTTTTGCATAAATAATTTTTAATACCATTTATGTCATTATTTTCTTGCTCAAAATTTTATTTTCCTTTAAAAAATCAAATTTTAGATGACTACTTAGAAATAAATAAAAAATTAAATATTCATGAAAATACCAAGTAAAAAACATTTCAAATCTGGAACGTTCAATTTTAACGTTGTAATTGATTACTGAGCGATCTTTTCTGCGGAATCAGATATAAGCTTATAATTACAGATATCAGCAATCACAGTGAGTCTATGCGCGTAAGAAAGTGCTAAAAGTTCGTAATCTATACTTGTTGAATCTATAATATATATAAAAAGTTAAAGAAATTCACGTGCCCGATCTTAGCTCAGTTGGTAGAGCGGAGGACTGTAGTGGGACTAAAAATTCCTTAGAAATCCTTAGGTCGCTGGTTCGATTCCGGTAGATCGGACACCTTTTAAATTTACAAATATTGACTCTAATTGCTCGGAAGTTTTTATTTACAAATATTGACTCTAATTGTTCAGAACTTTTTATATAGTTATATATATATTCCACTTCATGAATAATTTATAGGAAATTTTTATATATTTTATATAATGATATATAAATTTCAGTTCATTATTTTTAGATTTATGGGATTTTTTTTAAAGAGATCTTTAATGGTCAATTATAAAGGCTATAAAAGATTCTATTGAGTTGCATGGGTATATAATCTTGATCTAATGATGTTGGACGGTTAGGACATGTTATGTATTGGATGAATAATTTATCATTTTTTTTTATATAATTATATATAAATTCCAGTTTTGTTTTTTAGATTTATGAGATCTTTTGTTAAAGAGATTTTTATGGGTCAATTATAAAGACAATAAAAGATTCTATTTAGTTGCATGGGTATATAATCTTGATCTAATGATGTTACAGTTAGGACATGTTATGTATTGAATGAATAATTTATAAATATTAGAAGATGCCAAAATTTAGATTTTTCTTTTTGTGAGTATAGTTTTTGAGAAAATTTCTATTGTTTTTTATTATTTTAATGTGAGTGAAATTTATTGATATGCTTGTGGTCAAGAGTATTTAGAAGGCTTTAGAGTTGGTCAAACCTTTAGTTCATTTGAAATGTTGATGATTTTAGGTCAAGTCATTTTATCAATTCTCATTACTTGTGGTGGTCATTTTTTCATAAATTAATAAATTGGGGTTCTATTTGTTTCTATTCATTGGATTAAGAAACTTTTGTCTGTTTAGAAAACTTGTGAGAGTTATCCCTAAAATTTTTAGTAGTTCCATAAGGTCTTGACTCTCATGCTCTTATTTATGTTAACTTCAAATCTTAAACATGTCAATTTGCAAATTTTAAGTCCTCGAAGTTGAAGTTTGTCGATTAAAGTCACTACCCCCAAATATCATACAAGTACTTCTATTTATTCGTTAAATATTTTCATCTAAACATGATCAAGTTGAAAGTTGTTAATCAATAATCTTTGATCATTGAATTGTAAAGTTAATTGTCATTGTTCGTTGTATTTTAAATGTCCATGACAATCATTAATCATCTCTGTCATTTAAAAGTTTGACAAAATTATTATTGGAAAAGAACTAGAGTTATAATTTGTACTTTACAAATTAAAAATTACAATTTTTAATTTTATTATCATAATAGCTAGAATCCATTGTCAGTCATAATAAAAAAAATTATGGAAGAAAATGCATAACTTAGTACACGACCTAGTAGACAAAACATCTCAAATGTAGGATATGTATAAATCCTGGATCTATTGAAAAGGCTTGAGAAAATATTAACTAAATGCAATTGAAAACTAGAAAATCAATCTCCTCAATTGTTACTTGGCATCATCCCTACCTACACTAAAGTGGGAGGTGAAGAATATGTTATGAGAATCCATGAAATCATAATTGAAAATAGAATTATATTTGATGTGTTGTTGCAATTACTTTGCTAGAAAAAAATGCAAAAATGACAACATTGACATGTGCACAAGATAATAGAAAGACACATGAAATGTTTGAAATTGTAGTGCCTTAAAGAAATGTGATCTCATGGAATGGAATGATTGTAGGATAAACCCAGTTGTAGTGGTATGTGTAAAGCCAAATTTCTCCACCTTTTCTAGTATTCTCAAGGCTTGCGCCAAAATAGTAGCCTTATCATGGGTATATACATCTACCAAAACATCAAAGGAGTAGTGAATTTATATTAAAGGTCAAAGTTGCAAGTTTCTTGATAGCCATGCATGCAAAATGTGAAAGCACAAACAAATGACCAATTTTATTGACAAAGAAAGTAGGTGGACTATTTGAAAAATAGCTCTTAATAAATTTAAGAGTTGTGTGGAAGTGGTGTAATGCCCTACGCAACCCTAGGGGAAGTTGCAAACTACTAAACAAATGCACAAATTTTTTTTTTGTTTAATTACAAATACATGTAAGATTACAACACAAAGCCAACAATCCCCTAAGGTTACGAGACAAAGATTAATTAAATCACAAATTAAAACAACATGCATGAAATGAAACATAACAACATTCACTTAAATAATTAAAGCACATACATTCCATAATGAGATTTTCATTTAAGACCATGAGATCCTTCATGGTTACCAATAACAAAAGTTATACAATTACAATTACATCACTCATTCCCAGAATGAGGTAAATCAATAACATGATTGCTTATTACAATTTCCACCTCGATAACAATGAGGGGTAAAAATAATACAAGAATGACTAACATAAAAGAACCAAGGTAGCAACTGGATCCCACGAGCTCTCCAACATGAAAGTCTCGTCCACATAAGAAAAGCCAAAAGAACAACGAGTAAGGTGCACGTTCCACCCAACCAAGTGATACCCGAAGGCTCACCCCCGTGCTAGGAGATAGTAACAAGGATTTCAGGTCAAGACCAACAACCTCTAAACATAGGCAACATGACTCAACTGAAAAAGATACAAACATGACATCACATGACACAAAGGTTACAATGCTTCCAAGATTTTAAGTAAATGATCACATCACAAATACAAACATATTGTTGACTTAGGAGAAGTGTCATCACAATGTCACATGGGATATCCTGGCAAGTCTTCCTAGGTCCCGGCCCCCATCTCGGGATATCCTGGTAACCTCTAACGACTCTCGGCCCCACATGCAAACCAATGTAGAATCAGTTATCTTTCGAAGGGACAAGATAACGATCTTGCCATTCCAGGCCTTCTCGTCTCATCCCAAGTCTATACAAGCACTTGCATCCATGAGCGAGGCAAAATTAATCTTTTTAAATGTTGGTACCACCTACACTAATCAATTGGTTTAAGTTTTCACTGAATTAACCAACTTACATTGAGATCTCCTGGCACCACTTTGTGTGCTGGCCCTCAATGTAAGCCACTTCTCTAAGATAACACGTGGAACTATACCACAACCAAAGGGTACTCAAGTGCAACCTAGGGATAATGAATCCCTAAACACGACATGAAGTCAACAAAGCCTATCCAGGATAACCGAGTACAACACTGGACACAATTACGTACTACCCAAGGCAAACAAGGTTGGTCGACATGACAACAACCCCAAAACATGGAAGACGGTTCTATCTGGAAGACTTACAAAATCTGACTCAAATCCCAACAAGAATGAACACCCCACGACGAAAGGAAGCTTGCAAACAATATAAGGTAATCTACCTTCGGATTTCGTAAATCCAATCATTCATCGCATTAGTGCACTTAATCAAGTTAAATAAACTATGTTCTTGCACAATCACATAAGGGTTTGATTATTCATTTGATTCTTATTGACGCAATACACACAATAAATTAAATCAATCTTTCCTTTGCTATACCATGATTTTCCATAAACAAATTTTCGTCTATCCCTTTACAAATATCTCATTTATAAATTAAATACTTCTTGTCTTTTAAGAAAATAAATCACATTTAAATATACATATATATTTATTAAACATCTATGTAATCAGATATACATATATATATATATATACTCGATATATATATATATCTAATTACATATATATTTTTAAAATATATATATAATTAATATTTAAATATGAATGATAATTACTTAAGCTTTTATTAAAATATAATATACACATATTATAATATATATATTATATATAAATAATATACAACATATATATTAAAAAATATATATAAATTATATTTTAATTCATAAAATAAAACATTGATATCAAATTTCATATTATATGTATTAAATATAATAAAAAAAAAATGAATTTCATAAAACAAAAAGTGACATCATTTAGGGTTCGGCCGCGCCCTGCTATGAACAAGGGACGCAACCCCCATTGATGGGGGCGGCGACTTGTGTGGGCAGTGTTGGCGCTGCCTCCACAGGCCGCCGACGCCCATCAATGGGGATGCGTGGGGTTGAAACCCCACCCCCATACACTTCGCCCAACCCAGAAATAAAAAAATCCGCCATGCGCAAATTTAAATAAAATTTTCGACTGGTAAAAATAAAACGGATTTTCTGGTAAAACCAGAATGATAAAAACAACACGATTTTTCATTTCTTCGAATTTTTCGTTTAAAACGAAACTCACAAAATATATATGTATATATTTATATATATATGTATATATATATACATATAACCAGGTGTATATATATATATACACAGTCATATACATATACACAGTCATAATAAATGACTGTAAAAATACTTTTTTTCAATACCCAGATTGGGCAAATGCTCAATCTGAGAAATAAAATAATTTTGCCATTTGAAATTACAAGATTTAACCCAGCAATAAAAAGATTTCTCACAAATTAAATGAAGATTTTCCAAGCAAACACAATTTATTAAGAAAATCTATTTGAATCCCCATGCTTGTTTTCAAAATTTCTGTTGATAGTTTGAGGATGAATTTTTGAATCTTTTCCTTGTTTCCACAATATGTTGAGAATTCTTTTGTTCAAGTTGAATGGAGATTTTGTCATGGGTTTTCCTCTAAATCAAAACTTGAACTCCATAACCAATTTGAACCAATTCAAAAACAAGATTTTCAAATAAAAATTGCACAAGAATTAAAAGAAATTGCACCTTATGTTTTCTCCAAGCTTCAAATCCTTCAATGGAGATCTTTTTTTTTTTAATTTAGCTTCACCAAATTTCTCCAATCTTTTCTTCACAATTTTCTCCAAGAATTTCAATCCAAGTTTCTTTTTGCTCTCCAAAATTACCAAATTCCCAATTTAAAATAAAACATGAATTTCCTTATGCCATTCCTTCTCCAAATTTGTCAAACCCCTAATTTTGAACTCACCCACCAAAATTTATTGCTAAAACTAGATATTTTATTTTTGCAAATTAATAAAACAATTTCTATTTCCCATTGTAATTTGCATAATATTAATTTGAAACAAAGATCTATTTGCAACCCAAATGCTAATTAAATTTTCTTTCTTCCACAAAATTGAATTTACCAATTTACAATTAAAATCATTTTTAATTTTATTTCAAAAAGGAATGCAAGGCAAAATTCTTTTTTTTTTTTGATTTGATCTCAATATTTACTAATGCTAGCACAATCATTTTAATTTAATTTATCAATATATAAATCTAATCCATGATTAGATTATTTTATTGATTGAATTAAATTAACTAATTAATTAATAGTCACTCGTTTATTTATTTTGACAATGCAATTAAATAAAACAAGCACCGATTTAAATTGCAAATTTAAATACAAGGGCAAGGGGAGAAGAGACCACAAAATAACTTATCCCAACTAACAACCCAACGACACACTATGGCTAGGGTGATGTCACGACACCAAAAACCTAGCTACTATCTCCCAATTGTTTTCCGTTGGACAAGGGACAGGCTCAGACCTGTGGAACCAAGTGGAGTCAATGTCTTGTACCTGCATCCTGCACACAATACGAGTTTCGAAACATGTATATATATATATATATATATATATATATATATTAAAACACACCATGAAGAGGAAATCGAGGAATCACAGGGCACTCGCATGCGAGTGATGTGATCCCGTCCCCTTCACCAATACAATATCGCTAACTGACGCATCTAATCATCACTGATATAATCAAAGCATAAACATCAATAATTCACATACATGCTAATTTAATCCATAATATGAAATAACCATAACATCTGATTAAAGTGCCATCACATCAAAACATAATGTTTACATCGCTTAACAATTAGCGGACAAAAGTAATTAAGTTTATACCCAACGTGCTAACAAAGCAAAACATACATAACGAACATTGTTCGATCAAAAGAACAAAATGGAGGGGTGTTACAAATATGACAAATCATATAATCATCACATCCAAAATGGCTTAGTATCAATGTACATCATCCAAACATTGAAATGCAATAATCAACAAAAATCTAGATTTCCTACATAATGGTACTAGCATCCATCTATGAACATGTATATATGTATATATCTACAGAGAACACAAAGTATAAACATTGTCAAATATAAATGAGGGTATCACATGCATCATGCAATAGATAATAAAAATATAGATTTCAATACAATTTCATATCAATAACTCCTTGATGGAAAAATAATAAGGTATAACAATCATCGAATCTAAATCCATAGTCCCAAAATAACCAATTACAAAATGCCAAAGGCATTACATATGGAGGTGTGGATAAGATGAAAGCCTTCATTAAGACATTAGAGTTTTTCTTTATGAGGCATATGCACATGTACAAAAGGAGAGATGAATAAAGTTAGAGAATGAGGTTGTGAAATGTATCTTCATTGGTTGCAATTATGGTGCAAAAGGATACAAAATTTGAGATCCTTTGCACAAAAGGTAATATATAGTACAAGTGTGATTTTTATAGCAATTATGCCTTATTTTGTTTTTTTACAACTAGAAAAAATAGAAAAGAACTATGCCATTTAGCTTCCCTCTATGTTTAAGAAAGTTGAATTGAGGCCTTGAGTAAGGCAAGAAGTTGAGGAGAACTCATGAAGCTCTAAATCTATAAAAGAGGAGGAAGAGCCTCTGCCTTAGGTTGTTTGAAGGTCTACTAGGCATATATAACCACTAGAAAGACATTCACCTAATGATTAGAGATGTATATTTGCTTTGAATATCAACATTGATGAACCAATTTGTGCAAGAGGCATTAGGTATGAATGATGTAGAATCTTAGAAAATTTCCATGGATGAAGAGATGGCGGCCTTAAAGAAGAATGATATATAGGACTTGGTACCTTTTTTGATGGATGAAAACCTATTGGTTGTAAATTAGTGTTCAAAAATAATATTGGTCTGGATGACAATACTAAAAAGTACAAAGCACAATTGGTTGCTAAAGGTCACTCCTAGGTTGAGGGGTTGTATTATGATGATAATTTTTTTCTTCTTGTAAAAATGACATCGATTAGATTCTTTCTTTCTATTGTTATAGCTTGTGAATTAAAGCTTGAACAAATGGATGTGAAAATTACTTTAATGATATATAGGACTTGGTACCTTTTTTGATGGATGAAAACCTATTGGTTGTAAATTAGTGTTCAAACATAATATTGGTCTAGATGACAATACTAAGAAGTACAAAGCACAATTGGTTGCTAAAGGTTACTACTAGGTTGAGGGGTTGCATTATGATGATTTTTTTTTTCTTGTAAAAATGACATCCATTAGATTCTTTCTTTCTATTGTTATAGCTTGTGAATTAAAGTTTGAACAAATGGATGTGAAAATTACTTTCCTTCATGGTGATTTGGAGGATGATATCTATATATAACAACCAAAGAACTTCATGGTTAAAGATAAGAAAATTTTGGTTTGTAAATTGAAGAAATAATTTTATGGCCTAAAATAGAGTCATAGAATGTGGTATCAAAAGTATGATACATATGTGTTGAGTTTGTGGTTTGAGCTTTAAAAATTAGATCACTTTGTTTATTAAAAATTAGATGGTGATTGTTTCTTGATGATCACTTTATATGTTGATGATATGTTATTTATTGTAAAGGGAAATATTTGATATCATAACTAAAGTCTCAACTTGTAGCTAGATTTTAAATGAAGGACTTAGGTGTAGTTAAGATATTCTTGAGATGAAAATTAAAAGATATAGATATACAAAAAAAGTATGCCTTGGTTAGAGTATGTAAATCCAATTTTACAAAGGTTTAACATGTACGATTCTAGACCATTGTGTGTTCCTATGGCATTATATAAAAAGTTATTTATTACACATTGTCCTGCATTTCCATTTGAGATGGAAGAAAATAGAAAAGTTCCTTACCAAAGTGTAGTTGGACGTTTAATGAATGTTATGGTTTGTACTAGACTAGACATTACCCAAGCAATGGAAGTTGTCAAAATTTTTATATCTAATCTTGGATGGATTTATTGCGATGCTATTAAGCATGTCTTCATATATTTGTGGGGAACCTTAGAGTATTACTTATTTTATCATGGTAATTTGATAAGAGATATACATTCTCTTAATTTTTGTGGTTTCATGGACTCAAACTGGGTAGATAATGTTGATAGTAGAAGATCTACCAATGTTTATGTGGTTAATCTATTTGGTGGTACAATAAGATGGATGAATAAGTGATAGGATGTGGTTTCTCTCTCCATTATAGAGGTATATAAGCCATTTGGATTAAGAGATTGTGTTAATATGTTGGGATGAAACATGGTGCAATCACTCTTTTTTTTTATATTAAAAGTGCAATTTGTTAGGCAAATAACCTAACCTTTCATGTAATGACCAATCACATATATGTGAAGTATTATTTTATGAGAGATATGGTTGAATTTGTAAGGGAAAAATTAGAGAAGGTAGAGACTTCAAAGAATGTTGCACATGCATTAACCAAGCCTATATATACAAAGAAGTTCACATGGTGTTCAGATTCTATGGGCCTCTTGACCCCTAACAATTAGATTTCAATGTTGGTGTTTCCTTTTGGCTCTTGCAAGATATTCAACAAGTGAGAATTTTAGAAATTAAGGTGTCTCAACCTTTGAAAGTCACTATAATTATTTATTATTATTTGGTATTTTTTATAATTAATTGGACATTATTGTATTTTATTTTATTTAGTATTGCTCCACCAAGAATGGGGTGTGGGATTTGAGTTGGCATCATATTCCACATGTCAGTACTTTATGGAGTGTTGTAATATGTATTTAAAATGTGCATTTACATAAGATTTGGGATGCCTATATTTGTGAGATTCTATGACAATTTATGATAAAATCTTATGATGTGTAAGAGCTAAGAATAGAGGGAGATTTCCTTGTAATATTGACAGCTATGCTAAGGATTAATTGTTTATAATAAGTGCCTATCTTGAGATTGAAATCTTGTCAAACTTAGGTGACCATTTTGGTGGATTGAATTGGTCAATTATGATAGTTATAAGAGTGGAGGAGAATATACTATTATTATTATTATTATTATGTATAATAGATTCTCCTTAGGGGTGTTGGAAATTAGGCTCCATACCTCTTGGGGGTATTTTCTCATGGTTTTGTAAAAACACAAATGATTTCTAGGTTGCAAGAAGTATATAAATTGGTGCTTGAGGAGTTGTAGTTTGATATGAGAGTTCCTAGGTACATAAGTGTTGTCAGAATGTTTTCAAAATCCCTATATTTGAATGTTGGTGAATTACTCCTAAAATACTTGTGTTGTAATGCCCCAAACTGACACACCTAGGAAAAAATGTGATGAAATGTATTTTTCTTGAAATAACTGAAAAAACATCCTATCATATTTGCACAACAATATGCACACAAGTGCCATGTAAAACAAAATTACACAAGTATTTAACATATGGGATGATGACGAGAGCGCTGGGTGGGAAGAGCCGTTTGAAGCGGCTTTTGAAATTCCCTGAAGGCGACGATGGTAAGAGCGATGGCGAGGATGCAGATGGGGATGTTGGTTCCCTTTCTGCTTGGCTGAAGATTGCTGCACTGGGTGGTGGCGTGCCTGGTAGTGTTTACGGGCAGAGAATTTTGTTATCCTCTGGCGTTGCTAAGGATGGAGTTTCTGAACCGAAGGTCGAAGTCGTTGGCTTCCATTGGCGGGGGATCCAGTGGCGCTAGGTCTTTTGGAGGGATTCTTCTGGGAGTTTTTCTTGTCTTGCGGGGGTCTTCACTACCTCTGGTTTTGTGGTGGTGGCTTGGCTTCATGCTGTGGTGCTTGGTCTGCCTGGTGTTCTACGATGGGTTTGTTGTCTTGCTTGGGTTCTTGACGGGAGTGGTGGCCTGGCGAGTGGAAGCAAATTCGACAGAGCTTTGAGTCCTGTACTAGATGGGAATATGTACGACTCCCATTTTCTGCTTGTTGTTGTGGTAGAAGGCGGAGCCAGTGTTGCTTGGATGGCCCCTGTCTTCTACTCTTCGACTACTGCTCTCCTTTGGAGTTTGGAGGCGCATCGTTGTGCTCCCTCTTTATGTAGGTGCATGATGGAGTTTTTGGATGGGATCGTTGGGGGTGAAAGTGTGGCATGCTCCCCCAAATCCTTTGCTGATTGATTATTTGACTTTGAGCTGGTGGTCTTGGAACAGTCTGGGCTCGACTCCTATGGGGGCTTTCTTTTGTGGTTTTGCTCGTGTTTTGTTGTGATTGTTGGTGCTTCATGGTGATGGGTCCTCTCAAAGTGGAGGTCTTGGTGGTGGTTTGGAGCTCTACTCTTCGTAGGAGTTGGGGGTTTGTTTTTCTCCCTTTGGTGTTTGAGTTCGATTGGGGGAAGTTTGATGGTGATTCTGGAGTTTCATCTTCCTTTGCTTGTCAGAGTTGTTGGGGTTTTTCTTGTAAGATCCTTTGGTGGTTTAGAAGGCCTTGCACTATTTCGGTGTAGTGGGGCTTGTGCTTTAGGTGGACTTCCCAGTCGGTGGAAGGGGTTGTTTTGGTGCTTGTGGTTGGTTGGGGGAGGAAGCTGTGCTTTTCTCTCTCTGGTTCTTGCAACCGTGGTGTGGCCTGAAGATGCCTTTTTCCCTCTTCAGGCTTGTTTCTTTCTTGCCATGGGTGGGCTCCCTTGTGGCTTGTTGTGGGTTTATAGTTTGTGGGGGCTCCCCTAGCTTGTTGGTTGCCCCTTGTGGTGGATGGAGCATTTTCTGAGAAAAGAGCTTTTTTGTTGTGGATGTTGCCAGGTTTGATGAAGGGTGGTGTGATTAATTTTTCTACGGGTGTGGTGGCTTCCTCCTTGTTTCTACAACTTGATTCTTTCGATGGATTCCTCTTCTATCGAGGTGAAGATGGGTGCTGTGGTTTTGGTTGGAAGGAAGCTTCATTTTCTGGTTTTCTCT
>VDFB02079264.1:0-20743 GCA_007258455.2 Sequoia sempervirens | reverse complement strand
TAATATCAAACAAAAAAATCAACAATTAAGAACACAAGAAGAATAAAAGATTACATGGAAACGACTTCTCTTTTGTCTCCTGGGGTAATGTATCCTATTTTGTCCCCCAAATTGATTACATATATTTTAAACATTAATATCAATCCCACTATATATTGTAAGTCTGCATATTTTATAATAATAATATCTAGGCTTTACCTTTTATCTTAAAAACAATATTTACATGGAAACCATTTCAAGAGAAAACCACAAAGAAAATGACTACTTGGATATAGTATCCAAATCAATTCATAAATAAAATAATATTACAGATTTTGTAGGAACCAACCCATTGGAGACACCAATTCCCACCGCTAAGCACCACCTCAACTAAAGACACCAATATATTTTATTGAGAGGCATCAACCTCCAAGTCTCTTCTAATGAGAGGTAGAAACCTTCAAATAGTTTTATTTCTTAAATAAACCCATTTTAATCAATGAAGGTCATCTAAATATCCTTTGATAGAATCTATTTAAATATCCTTCATAGATCTACTCAAATATCCTTCATAAATCTACTCAAATGTGATTCATAAATCTAGTCAAATATACTTCATGAATATATTCAAATATACTTCATAAATCTACTCAAATATGCTTCACAAGTCTACTCAAATATGCTTCATAAAACTACTTGTATGGGAAATATATCACATTGAATTATCGCCTTCTAACATCCATTCAATGTTATATTTCTACCACACCAATCTTCCTCTTCACACAAGGGAGGTGATTCCTCAAGAAGGGTTAACCTTATAAAAACAAATAATTTATTTTTACTCCTCCCAAGGAGGTCCTACTCAAGGTAGGCTCAACCTCCATTAATAAATTTAATTTAATTTAATTTCCCCACAAGGAGTGAACACACAAGAGGTTTATATATCATGAATATAGTAATTTTATTTTTATGTAAAAGTGTTGTTGGCTCAAATATAAATATTTAGTTAATTTTAATTTGCATATAGCAAAGGGATTCAACCAACAATCTTCAAAAGGAGTAATGTAAGTTTGAGCGCTACTATGGAAAGACCAACTATTTGACTTTGTCCTTTTGCTTAGACCAAAATTTCTTCATTGGAATTAATGACAACCTACTTGGCATCAATGAAAATGATCTTACTCACATTATCCCCCTTTTTTATTGATGGAAACCTTGCATAGAAATTGTTAGAGCAAAGCACCCAGGAAAATCAAATGTAGAATAAACCTTCATGAGATAGAGAGAAGCACTATGCTACTTCACCAGAGGGAAAATGAAATATGAGATGATTAATTTGAATACTATATGGGCTTTTAAATCCATGAGAAAGGTTTTGGGTGGAAAAACTACCCACACGGGAAAAATCACCCAGGATGATTAAATAGAAAATTAAACTAAATGTAATAGCCTAAGTAAGATTAAGCAGGTAAATGTAATTTAATCTAATACCCCCCCTTAAGTTCAACTTAAGGAGAATGCAAATGTAAATATGAATATGCAGTATGGGTCCTCAATACACAACCATGTTAGGTACCCATTTACAATGCAATCTCTCACAAGTGGAGAAAAGGAGAAAAACCTTGTGGGAAAAAGTTGCTCTCCGAAAGAGAGAAAAGAAAACAAAAAATGATGCATGGATGGAGGAATCAATCACACCCCCCAAGAACTACATACATCATATATATATAATCAATGGCCCCCCCATAAGAGGGAAAGATAGAGTCTATATATTCTGACCATAATGTGTAATCACCTACAAAAATGGTAAGTTCCTGAAGACAAAACATGATCCAATGTCAACAAACAACTTGTCTCCCTTTCAGAAGAAACAAAACCAAATACAAATGCTGGTATGCTTCCCATTCCAGATAGGAATTGAAAGAAAGAAGCATGAAAATGTATGATGGTGTCTCTAAAATTTGTTTATGTGTCACCATGACCTTGGAAGATGATGCCATAAACAAATAAGGAACATGCATAATGACAACAAAAGGTGACAAACAAGGTACCACTAGAAATAAATGTTGAACAATATCTAGAGACTGAAATGGGGTGACAATAGTTGTACCACAACTATCATGATCAAATAGGAGGGACATACCCTCAAATGTGTCTCCCAAGTCAAAAATATGAGATTCCACGAATAATGAACCAATGTTTGAAATCCCAATTATGAAGACAATGAGATATTGGTTGTGATGAATCATTGGATGTGCTCAATGAATCATTAACAAAAAATGAATGGCCTTGATGAACAGGAATGATAGGATCCTCAATTAATGACTCTGCATAATGAATCATTGAAGGTCAAGGTACATCAACTATCTTTGATGGAGAAGAAGGAGCATCTAAAGAACCCTCGTCATCCTCATAAGAAGATTCAAAGTATTCCAACACTTAAAAACTCCTACATATTAGCATGATTATAGGGTATCCTATTTGAAAAATGAAGAAGCACAAGACAATCTAAAACAAGATCATTTGGGAATAGGTGAGTATTAGGATCTCCATGTATTTCCCATATTTTAATCCAAAGAGTATATGGACACTAAAAATGATCAATAGCATCCAAAGTGGCATCATCAATATGCATTGTAATAACTCCTAGGACATTATCCCTTTTGCAATTCCATGCAAGTTTTTACTATTTGTACCAGGATGGGGAACAAGATTATACAAAACACTCAGAAATAACTCTAACAGAAATAACTTGTGAATATAATTAGAATATAATACTCCCCTATCTCTATTGATCTCACTTTCTCTACTTCTCCCTCTTTAATATCAATGGAAAATAAATCCATGGAGGTGTAAGATAATGCAATAATGGGCTCCCCCTAAATGATTTAATGACTATATTAATTAATAATATTGCAAAAGGAAAGGGGAGAATAAATTTTGAATGATATCAACTTTAAATTTGTTATAAAATATTATAATAGTATGTCAATTAGCTTAATTTATTCTAATTAAATTGAAAATTTCATACTAATAGTGTTAAACATGTCATAGTTCTACTAACAATCCATATACATTGTTCCAAAGAAATATCAATGTATCCATTGGTTAAGTGGTGAATATATAATAAAAGCATCATAAATATCTAAATAATTGAAAAGGAAAAATTATCCATACCTAAGTGTAGAATAAATCAAAAGAAAGTATATTGTAACTTTAAGCTATTTGCCTATATATGAAGTCTAATAAGGAAAAAAAAAAAACAAAAAAAGGTAAATTATAAAGTGGTCAAGAAAAGGGAAGTAAATATAATCATCAATTGCTCACAATATAATAAGTTTATACAAGGTGAAATGTAAATAAAACTAAAGGTATCACAAAAATCATTCTCCTACTTTATCATAACATTATATAAATATATAATTTTTACTTATTCTAATTATATATTTGTGTCAATCAATAAGATTGCAAAAGGAAAGGGAAAAAATCTAACCAAATAAAATCTAAAATCAATAAAGAAACACCATAATTTCATGTTGATTCTTTCAGCTTATTCTACACCTAATCAAGATTAGACAATAATGGTGTCGAGAAAAAATCATATTTCTCATAAAATCCATACTCATTCTATCACATTGATCAAAATAACTGTGAATATATTCATATCAACCACTAATATTGTAAAATAAAAAAAAATAAAAAATTATGACTATAAAACATAAATTCATTAGCAAAACACAATAATTTTATGTTGATTCTCTCAATTTATTTTACTCTTAATGAAAATTACATAAGAATCGGTGTTGGACATGTTCTCATACTTCTAATAAAATCTCTATTCAATCCATAAATATTACCCAAAAAAGGGCATCAATATATTCATTACAAGGGTAGTGAATATACAACCAAAGCATTATAAACAACTCCTATATTAGGAAGAATTTTTTGCTATACCTAAGGGTAGAGGAAGGAATAACAAAGCATATTGAAACTTTATTCTTGTTGTTTATATGTGAAGTCCAATAGCCAACAAACAAAAAACATAAATTAAGAAGTAGTCAACAAAAATGTGACCACCAATTTAAAAAATGTAATAGGTTTAGGCAATGTGATGGGGTCTAAAGAAAATTAAAATCTTATAAAAAAATGTATTCTCCAAATTTTTTTCAAGAATATATATTTAAATTGTTCTAATGTTATATTTGTCTCAATCAATAAGATTGCAAAAGGAAAGTGGAGAGCAAATTTCCAACCATATAAGTCTTTAACACAATAGGAAAACAACATAATTTTATGTTGATTCTTTCTATTTATTCTTCTTTCAATAAAGAATAAATAATGATTGGGTCGAACATGTGATCATACTCAAAATTCTTATTCAATCTTTTATACATTGTCTAAAAAACATGAATATATTCATATCAATCAATAAAATTCTAGAAAAAAAAAGTTACTAAAACACCATAATTTTTATATTGATTATTTTTATTTATTCCATTACCAAAAAGAAATCATCTAATAATATTAATTATGCCATAATATTTTTCTTTAAATCCCATATTCAATCCATACACATTACCCAAGAAAAATCATAAAACAGAAAAAAATTTATAAAGCCAAAAATAATATACAAAGCTCCATCCCAATTTATTGTACCTTGTATATCATATTTGGTCAGCCAACTCTTTTTGGATTGAAAGAGCTTAAAATATCTCACCGTCTGCCTTTTCTTAATGATAATTTATAAAGGAAAGCAACTTCCTCACTGTAATGATAAACCGGCATCACAATGATCAAGTGTGATCGTAAAATCTCATTTCACACGTCGTTGAATTTTAAGTGAAAAAATAAACATAAAAGGAAATGGCTTCTACATTAAGTTATAAATCACTTTACTATGCTCCTATGATTTCTACATTAAGATATAATTAAGAAAGCAAAGCAGCAAGAACACAAACAGTTCAAAGTTACAGACCAGATGGAATATGATTAGATCTCGTTTGTCCCTCCTTAATAATTGTCGTTGTGATTCTCAGCATGAACTGGACAAACTCGATAGTCATTTAACTTTACAAGCAATTTAGTATCTTTCTATATTTTAACCAATACATGCCACAAGAAGTGAATAGGAAAGTCAGTTAATGGAGTTTCAACGATTTGGGATCTTCCTATATTTCACACCTTTTCAAAAAGTAGCATACGCCTTATGCTATAATACAACAACGTCGGTTAATGGAGTTTGAATGTTAAAAGTATTATTCAGAAAATGAGTAAATTTGAATCGAAGACAGTGGTTATCAATAGGACTGATAACTATCGGTAATTGGAAGGTCTTAAGTTTGATCCTAAGTAGTCCATAAAAAGTATAACATGGCATCAAAGTTACATCAATCTGAGATCCTCGAACATCTACAGTGTGATTCAAATGGGATGTTGGAAAATGAGTCATACCTTAACTAAAGATAGACTAGTCACTAAAAGAGCTTACAGCTCAGTTGTAGAACACCTCAACAGAAAATGAGAGGTCCTAAGTTTGACACTTAATTGTTCCATGAAAAGTTTAATAAATACAAAATCTATCACAAGAATTGATAAAGAAAACATTCGCAATATGACTTCAATAAATCAGTAGAACTTAAACCGTTTAATCATCTTCAAAATTATCAAAATTACTATAAAGAACTTATAATATTTGGATATTTGAAAGTTATGGTACGGATTCTATTAGTTTAGAGGGTGCTTAAATATTTATTAATAATTTTTAAGAAGAAGAAGAATAATCACAAGTAATTTTGAGAAATTCGAAATATGTCAAATTATATCTTCCTAACTATTTTGTTTTAATCCCTTTACAAACAATTTTTTAAAGATTTTCAATAGATAAAGTATGTCTTCCTAACAATCAAAATGTAAAAGACTCTTTAAGACCCCTTCACAAGAAAATTTCTAGAGATTTTCAACAAGTCAAATTATTGTTTCATAATAAATAAAGTGTCAAAGACTTTTGAGACGTCTTTTACTATTATTTTACACATTAAAGTTGTATGTGATAAGATATTTAGAATACTTAAAATAATAAACATCCAAGTTATATCTTTCCAAAAATATAATGAATTGAGGGTTTAAATCAATTTCACAAAAGACATAACACCCCAAAGACTCCTTTCCTCAAGGTAGCTTAGTTTATAAATTAAAGATTTAAATTTTATATTTTTAAATTATTCATATATTTTATTTTTAGGGAAAAAAATAGTTGAAATACAATTATCGATGTTAGGATCAAATACTTAAACATTGGTGTTGATAATAGACTACATGGCTACATTTGTATTCAAACTATTTTATCTAGAACTAGTTAGCATATAAATGGAATAATGTTCAAAAGTAAAACATAGATAACTCAATTGTGATAATACGAAATTAATAATTATGAATTAATTTATTTATTTATCTCACAACGCCCCTTGATTAAAGTTAGACTGAGCTTATACATGATACAAGCAATGAAGAAGGTCAACCAACTCAACATGGGTATTTGACTACATATAGTAAATCATTAGTATCCATGGGAGTTGGATCATACTACATCAACTAAAAATTTAGGCTTTTCAATGACTTGGCATAGTGGTTGTGGTAATGTTTAAACATGATGATGAATCCTTTTTCTAAAGACCAACTATTAGTTGTCATGCTTAGTGTAAATCTGCATGCATGGAAATCAAGGGTGAAAAGGGAGTCAATAGTGAACATTTTTTTCCTTTAAATGAGCAAAAACAAAACTTCAACAAAGTTATTTGACTTACATAAACTAAGATCTTGACAATGTGAAAAGAAAAAAAATTTAGTGCTTGGAATTCAATTTCTAAAGTACTATTAAAAAATTATCAAAATTAAGAGGGTCAAATTTTAAGTGTGTCGTAGAAAAAAGTACCCTTTTCTTGACATGGGATTAATTTGACTTAATGAGGCCTTGATTCAGGTGTTGTGAGGCATTTTATGCATCCACACTAGGTCTTGGACCCTTGCAAATCGAATAACATGCTTTTAACGATGTCTTGTAAAGGTGTTGTAAGGTCCTGTAAAGGACTTTCACGCTTTTCTAGACTTAATGAACCCATTTTCTCCTAATTCAACATTATAAAATGTGTTTAATAGCATTATTACATCAATCTAGAAGGCTTGTAAAACAAACTTAATGATAAACTAGTGTTGTAATGTGTCTTGCACATTCACATTGGTTCTTGTGCCTTCCTAGACTGTGTGGACCTCATTTTAGTGTTGTAAATTGTATCTAATCACACTTTCACATTGAATTATATGTCCCAATCCCTAATTGAAATTTAAATCATCACTAATAGGCAACTCTTAACCAATATTGTGCATCTTGAGGCCTAAATTGGTCAAATACCCAATAGAGTTGCAATTTAGACCTTATCTCCTGGTATCTGAGCTATCAAAATGGCCCCTATAGGACCATTCACCATGCATGGAAAATCAATCCCATCCAAGTGGGACCCATTCACCATGTGTGGCGAATAAGTCCTATTTGGCTCAATTCTGACATTTGAGCGATAAAAAAGTGAAATTTAAGCTTAATATTGCTTCATATCGGCCTGTGATGAGGTATTAATAGGTGAATAGGGTGAATTTCCTATAAAATAACCTCTCTAAACTCATTTTCACATCCATTAACTCAATTCACATCTAATCTTAATTATTCATCCACCAATATTTCATCTCAAGTCAAGCTACTTAGGGCTTCATCATTGCAAGTCATCAAGAAAGCTTCTAAAGACATTCAAGGGCAGATCCTTCATGTTTTACTGCAAACTTTCAAGATCAAACATCATGGAAAGGTAATCAATTCCATTATAGCATGTTTCATTCCATTATTTCATTATTTTTATTTAATTACCTAAAATGGGTTTGACCAAGGGAAACCCCCATGCCCTAACATCCATTTTTTTTCTCCCTTACCTTGTGTGTTTGCAAATTTAGGACTCTTCAACTCTTGGAAATCATTGAAGATCAAGTTGCAAGGTAACTAAAGTCTTCTCTTCATTGATCAAGTCAAAATATCAACAAAAACTCATTTTCAAATCCATAAATCAGAGTTTCAGAAGCAGACACCTGCAAGAAGTCAAAGTGCAGATCAGAAGCTCCAGATTCCACTTTTGAAAATTTAGAAATTCAAAAGTGGAATCATTGACCATGGGTGGTGAATGAGTCCCACTCGAAGGTTATTTTTGTTTTTTTTGTATATTTAGATACCCTTTTGTCAGAAACAAGTTTCAACTAAGTTTTGCAAAACTAGGACTGATTCACCCAGAATGGCGAATGAGTCCCACCAGGCCTAAAAATTAAAATTATCAATATTTTAGAGGCTATTTCCAGTCTTCATACACATCCTAGGTTGACACTTTTAGTTTGATTCATTTTTGTTGCAATTAGGTGATTTTGTATTACACAATGTGTTTTCAAACAAGTTGTTTTCCTTTAGTTTCTATCCATTAGTCAATCAATCTTACTAGCTTCTTGCATTCAAAAATTAACAAGCATATTTCATCCATATTCCATTCATATTGCATTGACTTTGAATGTAACAAGCATTTTTGGCCCTTCTTACTCCTTTAGGTGAAAAACCCTAGAAGTGTTAGAAAGGATTAGGGTGCCAAAATCCTATGTTCCATTTTGGTGAACCTACTTTCTTGAAAGCTTTCTTGTCTGATTTGGAGTCCTTCATCATACATCTAGCTAGCATTTATCTTGCATTAGGGTTTGTATGAATTCATTTGCATGATAGGTTTCAAATTTTGCATTCATAAAAAGTGCATTTAGGTTGCATTTTTGGCATCTAATTTCATGTGGATTTTATGAATTTCTACAATTTTATTTAGTTCTGCATCATATCACTCAGACAACATAAAAATCACTCAATTTTTTTTGAAAATTTAAAAAAAAGTCTCTACTAGGACTCATTCACCACCTTGGGCGAATTAGTCCCTTTGCACCCCTGAAACTACCTTATACAAAGTTGAAAACCCTATTTTCTAGCTTTTTGTTTCCTACCATTACCTAACTGCAACCATTAGCTGAGTTTTTGTAGCATGCATTTCATGATATTTAGCATAAATTAGCTCGTTTCATGCATTTTTCAAATTCAACTTTTGCATTTCCAATCTTTTATCTTTTAGATTATTGCATAGTGTCATTAGTAATTTACTTTGTTTGAGATCTAAAAAGTTACATTTCATCCTATTTTTTTACATTTTCATAGCTTCTCTTAGATTTAATCATCATAAATAAGCATTTTTTATATTCATGGCACTTAAACTTTTGTAATTTTTATTTTCAGCATTAGTTCCTAGTTCATTTCGATCACATTCATTAGAAAATGGAAATAAAACACAAAAACATCAAACAATCCCATTCAAAAAATGATTCAATTTTGAAAAACCATAATATCCAAGCCCTTTAGTAGTGATGATGTAGACATGTTAGATGAAGCCCTTAAGGACTTCCTCTCACTATGATCATCCACTAAAGATTTGACACAAACGGATGCAAGCATCGATAATCATGATAATCATAATTGTCCTTCTCCTGGTATCTCTCCCATTGGTAATGAAGGTATCTTGATGAAAGAAGACAAAATCATTGAAGATCATGAAATTCTTGCTTGTATCCCTTCTCCTCCCCCTTGCAAAGACCTTATGACACACAAAGCTACAATAATTTCCCCTCCCTTACCAAGTCCTCATTCATCTCCCAACACCTCCCCTAATTGTGAAAATGATACAATTGTGAATGATCATGAAAAACACAGTTGTGTGGAGGATATGAATGAGAGCTATGACAATCCTACTTCTCCTCCTCAAGAAGACATTCTAGTACATGAGGATGTAAGTGTGGATAATCATAACAATCAACCATTTTCTTCTCCTAATATCTTCTCTACACATGAGGAAGATAGTTTAGTGTTAGAAGATATCATTGGTGAAACTCCTAAAACACTTATTCATCCATTCCCTGATGTCTCTCCCATTTGGGCAGATCTTTTTGAACACACAAGTTAAATGATTAGTAACCATGAAACTCCTAGTTATCCTTCTCTTGATGTCTCTCCTATGAGTGATAAAGCTATCTTTCTAAATACAATTATGACATGTAATGAACACTTTAACTTTCCTCCTAGGGTCAATATTATGGCACATAAGAATGATACCTTAGAGAAAGTAGACAACCACATAGAACCTTCTTCTCCTATCCTCACTCTTGATTCTCAAACAAATTCAACCCTTCATCATCACCCTATGTGTTCTAACAAACAAGCTCACAATACACCCACCCTCATTCTTCCAACTCATGGTCTTTTTTATTGTCCTTTCATAGCCATCAACCCATCCAACAAACCTTCACTGAACATCCATACTATCACCAACCATTCTACCAAGAAATATTTAGCCTTGGTACATCCTAAATTGATACATAAATAACATTAGTTGCTACTCCTTTCCATCTAATAGTTATAGGATCATAGATTTCTCACTATTAAATTTGTCACATCCCTTGCAAGGGGCAGCATATTGTCATCCATTCCAGACTCACCCTTGTTCTGCACTAAGTGGGAGCAAAGGGTTAAAAATCCTTATCCCTGTATGTCACTTGTTGTTGTCTCTTTTGACTAGTCATTAACCTTTCATGACCAAATAAGAGCAAGCTTGAGATGTGGACGAAATGTCTTAAGATTGACTCGCATGTGACATACTCCCTTTCTTCATGACATAGCTTATTGAAAACATATGACTTGGCATAGGGATTTTTGAATAAGCTCTCATATTCTCTTATGCTCATAGTATGGTGTGTAGCAATTTTTTTAAAGTGAGGGCATACATAGACCACATATTTTCACAAAATATTCATGGCATGATTTAATTTTTATTGTGACGTGTCCTCTTCTTGGTGGTGTCATTGGGTTTCATTCCTTTCAAGAGTGTATGATCAATTGAAGTGGTCTAATGTGAAGAAAGCATCCCATGGATAACAATCCGACACTAGGGATAATTATCAACTAAAGTGGCCTGATGAGAACAAGGCATCCCATGGATAATGATCCAACCTCCTGACTTTTCGTCTCTTGGATACATTAGGCACAATGCTCCCTAAGAAGAAGACCTTACATGAACAATGCAAAATCCACTTTAACAAAAAATTTACATGACATTCAAAAAAAAATTCTCAACAAATAGCCTAGATCTAATCCACAACTAGTTGGACAAATGGTCAAAGCTTGATCCACCTTTCTATTTTTTTGGGATAACTTACCCCATTGATAATCAGAAGTTCCATGGCCCCAGAGTGAGTATGTTGTGGACTTCTCAGCCCATAGATGACCTAAAGTTTTGTGGCCTGAGAGGGAGTACATCCTTTCCACCCCATCTTTCTTTCTCATTCTTTCAATTGCATGATTTTTTATCTTGATGGTTTGACTTAGGATATTGGATCCTAGGGGCTTGCACAACCTCCTTTGATCTTTGTCATTCTTTTTCATCTACATCTGCACGCTCAGATCTCTCTTGTATGTCTATTTTAGTTTGAGTTTGAAGCAAGTTCATCTTCTCACTAAAGTGGGGGCTAAATGTGTCATAGAAAAAAGTACCATTTGCTTGACATGGGATTAATTGGACTTAATGAGGACTTGATTAAGGTGTTTTGAGGCATTTTATGCATCCACACTAGGTCTTGCACCCCCGCAAATTGAATAACATGCTTTTAACAATGTATTGTAAAGGACTTTCATGCTTTTCTAGACTTAATTAACCCATTATCTCCTTATTAAACATTATAACATGTGTTTAATACCATTATTACATCAATCTAGAAGGCTTGTAAAACAAACTTAATGATAAACTAGTGTTGTAATGTGTCTTGCACATTCACATTGGTTCTTGTGCCTTCCTAAGCTATGTAGACCTCATTTTAGTGTTGTAAAGTGTATATAATCACACTTTCACATTGAATTCTGTGTCCCAAGCCCTAATTGACATTTACATCATCACTAATAGGCCCCTCTTAACCCATATTGTGCATCTTGAGGCCTAAATTGATCAAACACCCGACAAAGTTGCAATTTAGACCTTATCTCCTTATCTCCTAGCATCTAAGCTGTCAAAATGTCCCCTATGGGACCCATTCACCATGCATGGTGAATTAGTCCCATCCAGGTGGGACCCATTTTCCATGTGTGGTGAATGAGTTCCATTTGGCTCAATTTTGACCTTTGAGCAGGAAAAAAGTGAAATTTAAGTTTAATATTGCTTCATGTCGACTTGTGATGAGGTATTAATGAGTGAATAGGGTGAATTGCCTATAAAATCACCTCCCTAAACTAATTTTCACATCCATTCTTCATTATTCATCGACCAATCTTTCATCTCAAGTCAAGCAACTTAGGGCTTCATCATTGCAAGTCATCAAGAAAGCTTCTAAAGACATTCAAAGGAACATCTTTCATGTTTTATGATAGACTTTCAAGATAAAACACCATGGAAAGGTAATCAATTCCGTTATTGCATGTTTCATTCCATTAGTTTTTTTTAATTACCTAAAAGGGGTTTGACCAAGGAAAACCCCCATGCCATAACATCTAATTTTTTTCTCTCTTTCCTTGTGTGTTTATGGATTTAAGACTCTTCGAAGCTTGGAAATCATTGAAGATCAAGTTGAAAGGTTACTAAATTATTCTCTTCATTGATCAAGTCAAAATATCAACAAAAACTCATTTTCAAACCTGTAAATCAGAGTTTTGGAAGTGTACACCTATAGGAAGTCAAAGTGCAAATCGGAAGCTCTGGATTCCACTTTTGAAAATTTAGAAATAAAAAAGTGGAATCATTTTCGATGGGTGGTAAATGACTCCCACTCGAAGGTAACATAAGCATTTTTGGCCCTTCTTACTCCTTTTAGGCGAAAAACCCTAGAAGCGTTAGAAAGGATTATGGTGCCAAAAATCTATGTTCCAAAGTGCATACAAAATTATGTTTTTTTTCACCTAGAAAAATAACATAGTGTCACATGTCACTTTATTTATGATCACCATAAGTTATTTTTCAAATATATTTAGTGGAATAGTATCTAAAATTATATATACATACATAAATATATTCAATAAATTACAATCTTGGGGACCATGCCCTGTTTATTCTAAAAATATTATAAAATCCAACATTCAAAAATATATTTTTTAGCTTCATTAAAATTATTATCATGTCCTACTACATGCTAATATAGAGGGCTCCAAATATAAAATCCCTAAATTGTACTAAGTTCACTAGGAAATTTTAGCATAATATATTTACTCACCTTCTTTTCACATTATTGCTCATTTCTTGCAGATGATGTGGTGATGAGTAGCCACCATGACCTTATAAACTATTTATTTTGTATGATGAAAGGGTCATTTCATTGAAATAACCTTGCTCCACTAAATAACTCTTGTAGAATCATGTCCAACCCCCCCTAGAAGATCCTTCTTGACCAAACAACAAGACATTATATTGGTAATTTATTTGTTTTTATTTAAGTCTAATTGTAACTCAACAAATATAACCATTACATCTATATTTAATTTTTACCTAGGTTAAACCATTAGTCATTGCTTGGAAAACATGGCAATCATAGCAGCTAAATTAAAATAAAGACCATTTGAAAATGGTTAGATGAAATTTACACAATGATTCCATCCTTAATACTGAAAAATAGAAAAGGTGGTCTTAGGCCTAAAATGGATAGAGCTTAGGATAAATTTCCTTTTTCTAGGGTTTCATTGGGATGCAAATCAACAAGGTTATTATATTGACTTTCAACCATGAAGGTGAGTCAATCAAGCCTTGATCTGCATCCTTTTTGAGGGTTGAGAATTTATTGAAATTGCTTTTTCTTTATTAACCCAATTAGACCATGGTCCCTAATATGAAAAATGTAAGATTTTGACAATTGATACACTGTAACAAAGATTTGTAGGAATATCTGAGAAGGGAAGAACATTGTGCACCTATCTTATAAATTTAAATTTAGTCACTATAGGAGGAAATAGTTGTTAGTGTGAATAATTAATCTATTCACTATACTTAAGTGTACTTAGGTAGATGATCTTAGACAACATCTTGTCTAATCGATTGTGCAACCTTTTATACCTCTAAAGGTTACCAACTTATCTGGTAAACCTCATGCACACACCTTTTGAGATTGTAAGACTTTCCATCTCACCTCAAATGTCACTCAACACTTGGCACACAAGGTTGATGACTTGTTAATAGAGGTTGTTGCTTTGCACACTCCAAGTGTTCTTAAGGTTGACACCTATAGGACAATTGTCTACTCGTTTGTGCAACATATTGGGGTACCTATCAATCCACCTCATAGGTGGATTACCTCATCCTTTCCTATATAGTAAAGCTCATATTGTAATCAAATCAACTCTTTTATCAATATCATTTTGATAATGGGAAACTAGGGATATTTTTTGCAAGTGTATCTTTGTTGAAGCATAAGTTTTTTTCTATCATGATATTGGATGAAAATCCTAGCAATAGCTGCCCAAGGGCATCTCTATCCTTATACGACTATTCTAGATCAATTTTCATAGTCTTATAATGTTAGATCTAAGTTCCTAATTCCCATCTACAAACTTATCGGATCACTATCAGATAATTTTGTAGGTGAGTTTACATGAGATGACAAGGTATATGGTTTTTTAATGCAACAATGGATAAATGATCTGCAAACTTTCTCCAATCCTCTCCAAACCTGAAACCTGAACATTCAAAGAGAAAGGTTGTACCATTTAGGCTCTCTCCTTAGTCAAACCACATATTAGTGTTTCCACTTCCACAATGGCAATGTCAATGATAGGAAGGAATGATGAATCAACAATTTTTTTCAACTCACCACCCTTCAATGGCTTCCTTGAAGGAAAGAAGTCATTCACATCACCTCAAGGTCTTGGATCTTGCTTCTTGACTTACTTGGAGACCTAAAAATGGTTAGCCTTCATAAATAATGATAAAATGTACATAAACTCACATAGGATTTGACATGATGCTTGGATCTTGAATTGTTGTAATAAAGCTTTGAAATGCTACTCTTGACTTTCTTGATAGTGCTCTTGATAATAATTTTCACCTCTTGCCCATTGTAGTTACTTATTAGATTTCAAATGATGCAACAACTAGGTATTTATATGTAATTATGCTAATTTCCATAAATTAAATCCTGATAGCTAATATTTACAACTTGAATTAGAAATGATAAAATATTGAAACTTACATATTTGAATTTTGAGCCCCAAAAAATATAGGGAAAGAGTCACCAAAGGGAATCCCTTTCCTAGCCCTATTTTATGAGGATTTAGGTGCCAAGGGAAAAACATTAATAATTGCATTTGTTCTATTCTTGCAATTTATCATAAAACGGTAAAATAAGCCTCAAAATACATAATTTAAGAAATCAGGAGTTCAATCAAGTCCAATAAATTAAGGGGGAGTAAAACATAATGTGAAATTGTCAAGGGTGACAATTTTTTACTCTACATTTAGCCCCCATTCTAGTGAGAGTATTAACTTATGCTTAGAATCACACTAAAGTAAAAAATCTATGTCAAGAGGGGTTTGATTGTACAAATATTGAAGATATAGAATGACTAAGGATCTAGGGAGAGTGCACAAGCCCCCTATTTAAAAGACTATCAAGGTGGAGTGTTTGAAATACATAACCTTAAGTTAGACCAATGCATTTTTGACATGTCCTTCAGTTTTCCCAATATTTCATGCATTTAAAGACATCCTAACTTATAAAATCTTTCAAACTTCATTTTTTTTGGAGGCTTAGTTATTGATGTTTAGATTAGAGTCAATTTTTAAACAAGATATTTTTCATGGAAAAAGATAATTAATTTCTAGTTGGAAACCAAAAAAATGGATAGAAAACAAAAAAGAAGAATAGGGAAGTGGTTAGAGAAAATATATTAGAGTTTCAAATCTAAGAGTGTACACAATGAAATCTCTAGAGAGAACATAAACAAAAATTGTAGAGAGTGCATAACATAAGAAAAAAAATAATTTGTTGATAATTTTTGTAATATTTTTGTAAACACTATACAAATTATCTTTCATATAAACAAATAATATGTTTTTTGAATTTAAGAACTATCTTCTTCTATAATATTCATGGTCTTATTTTTCCCACAAATTTATAAATTTAAAAAAAACATAAATAGAAAATTATTTGATATTATAATAGAAAATTTAAATTATCTATATAAACAAATCTATATTCAGGTATACTTTTAGCTTTAAAATGTATTTTCATATTAATTAACAATTTTCTTACATAGATCTATCAAATATTTATTATAATCTATTAAAAAATTAAGCTCCAACTGTAACTGAGTGTGATTACAAATACATGTGTATGCAGCATAAAACCACTAATCACAAATAACTAGGAAAAATAAGTGTGGTAACTAACATAAATATAATAATTTATGATTAGATTACAATCAAACATTTGTCCAATAGTATTTAAGCTCAAGAAATATCTCTATAGACTGAAACAAGAATATCAAGAATAATATAAAGAAATTACTCATATTTGTTAAGAAATTGCTTCAAAGAAACTAGTAGTGAGCCCACCTTCTACATCAAGACAAGCCATCATGAGATTATAATTGTTTTCAAGTTCAAGGAAGCCATGGAAAGACTGATTTTAATCACAAACTTGGATTTTTAAAATTGTTTCATTAGTATTAAGGTAAGAAAAATAGATTGTGGAATTTTTTTTTTTCAAATGAAGTATGGTATAGAAATTTTAGCTCTAGAGGTCATATATATTATCTCTAAAAAGGCATAGTTTAGCTTTGAAATTATAGAGTAACTATTTAAAAGACTTATGATTAAGGTGGAGTGTTTGTAATACATAACCTTAATTCAAAGAAATACATTTCTAATAAGTCCATCATAATTTACCAAGATTTCATGCATATAGAGACATCCCATCTTATAGAATCTATAGAAATTCATTTATTTTTGGAGGCTTAGTTATTGATGCTTATATTTGAATCAATTTTTAAGCAAGAAAAATATTTTTTTTGGAAAAAAATAATTAATTGGTAGTTGGAAATAAAAAAAAATGGATAGAAAACAAAAAGAAAGAATAGGGAAGTGGTTAGAGAGAATGGATTAGAGTTTAAAATCAACAACAGATCTTAAGAGAGTATACACAATGAAAGTTCCAGAGATAGCATAAACAACACTTAGAGATAGCATAAACAACACTTTTACAAAGTGCATACACAACAAACAAAACTATTTTGTTGATAATTTTTCTAATATTTTTATAAACACATTATACAAATTATCTTTCATATAAATAAATAATATATTTTTTGAATTTAAGTATTATCTTCTTTTATAACCGCTGAAAATCTCATCATTATTTCATTACAACCGGCAACCGAGGCATTTCACAATAACACGCATGCAATATGAAAACTACCTTTCAATCACAAATAACCAGGACACGAAATGGATATTAACATAAATAATGCTTTTATGATCAGATTACGATCAATTTCAATTGCGGTTCCAGTGCGAGCGATAGAATAGTCCAAAGATTGCCGGATGGGAACATGACCTTGGCGAAATAAATCAAAGAGTAAGCATTGTTATTAATTTTGCTGGGTAGATGTCTGGTTCTGCTATTTATGGTTATATCGTTGATGTTTAACAGCGCAGCGCTCGAGCATCTCTAGCGTCCGAGCAACATCGTGATTGGAGGCAAAATAGCATTGGTACGGTCATGGCCAGTTCAACGTCGAAAATGGGCACATCTTTTAAGGTTGATGACGTGCAGGAGCTTGCAAAGTTGAAGGGTGAGGATGTACCACAGAGATATATTCGACCTCTTCAAGAGAGGATTGGATGTACAGCACTAAGCGCTCCCCCTGGTCTTCATGTCCCTCTCATCGACATGGTCAAGTTACTCTCCTCACACCATTCCACAAGACAACATGAGATGGACAGGCTCGCCCGGGCTTGTAAAGAATGGGGTTTTTTTCAGGTTTGTAGGAGTAAATATACATTGGTTTCCTTTTACAGTTGTTTCAAATTTCTATGCACAAGAAATAGTTCTGCGTTGTTCTTTAATGGGCTCTTGCCTTAACCCGCTATATATTTCAAAAATCCTTTTTATATTCGTATACATAGCAGAACTCATATGTTCAATCTACTTGGATTTAGTTGTCAAAGTGATCTCCACATGACACTATCCTTTTGAAATGCTAAAAATTGACTGTGATTTGGAATCCTTTTGTCTCCTCCTTCAGGTGTCCAATCATGGAATCGACCGGGAACTACTGGAGCTAATAAAAAAAGTGGCGAGGGAATTCTTCAAGTTGCCATTTCAAGAAAAAGATAAATACGCAATGCTTCCTGGCACAATCCAAGGATACGGTCATGGTTTCGTTTTCTCAGATGACCAGAATTTAGACTGGAGTGATATGATGGCCTTGGGAACCATGCCCAAATCTATTCGCAAGGAAAACCTTTGGCCCGCAAAACCGCTACTTTTCAGGTAATCTATGCAGGTTTTATGTCCTTTTCATCAACTAGAGTTTTTCTATTGAACACAGATGGGCACAGTCATAGGTATTTTTAATTTAATCTCCCTTATATTCTGTAGTATGCCTGGTGATTTTAACCCAGTTCACCGCATGCAAACCAATTGATAATAATGACCTGAGATATTCATAGTGCATGATTTCTTGCATGAGTTTTGCAGTGATACAGTGGAAGCTTATTCAATGGAGGTATCTACACTCTGTTGGAAATTGTTGAGTGCCATAGCTGAAAATCTGGGCCTACAGCCCAATATATTTGAAGAGATGTTTGGAGAAATTGTGCAGGCGGTGAGGATGAACTTGTATCCTCCGTGCCCTAGGCCTGATCTGGTTCTAGGTTTAAGTGCACACTCTGATGGAAGTGCTCTTTCTGTGTTGCTGCAAGATAATGAATGTGTGGGCTTGCAGATTCTTAACCAGAACCAGTGGATTTCAGTAGAGCCAATCCCAGATGCTCTAGTTATCAACATAGGTGACACTCTAGAGGTATGACTAGACAAGGAATTCGAAGTGCAATGAATATATGGATCCCGAATTGACTGTTTGAATGTTGGCAGGTTTTGACAAATGGAGAATACAAGAGTGTTGAGCATAGAGCAGTGACAAACAGAAGCAAAGAAAGATTATCGATTGCTACATTTCATGCTCCAAGCTACGATGTGGAGTTGGGTCCATTGCCTCAACTGATAGATGAAGACCATCCAAGGCTGTACAAGAACTATAAGCATGCCGACTACAATCGTCACTATCTCACTAACAAACTGGAAGGGAAGAAATCCCTTGATTTTGCAAGGATCTGATTTTTAATAATTGCCAAATCTATATGACTAATATCTATTAAATAATTAAATAAAACCCACTTGCTATCAGCCGTTATTCCATCTTTTAATGTCTTGCATAATTAAGTGTTGTTATTTATGGAATAGTACGTAGCTTTGGTGCGTTTTAAATAAAGTGTTGCTTCAACACAATATTGAGACTTCCTAAAGAAACCAGCAGATTTACGAGCGGAATAATCTTCATTCGAAAATAATTGTGAATGCATCTTTCAAATTGGAAAACTTTGTTGTACTAAAACATATTTACAAATGGACTATGTTCTTTTAACTATTTCATATACACAAGCAGTTCAAAAGTTTTATAAATTATATTCATAGACACAATATGTTAATCCATTTGACTTAATCACCCTTATTTATTTACTTCCCCCATGTTCCATCCTATTTGTTGTCAATTTTTTTTTTTTTTTGGCTATAATCAATAGTGTTAACTATCAAGTAGATGTTATGACTTAAAGGTTTTTAATGATAATATATATATATAATTATTTTATGTTTTAAATTAATCAAGATAAATTAATATTGTTATGTTTAACAAAAAAATTAATTTAATTTATTTGATAATTTTTTTATGAAATTATTCTTCTTATTGTTAAAGTTGTATTATAAATAATAGATTAATACAAATATTTCAAATCTAATAGTTATGATTAACCTACAAAATAATGAAACTTATAAAACATTGCGAGATCAACATAAGTACATTTTCATTCTCTTTCATGAAGCATATATTTCTAATCTAACATAACAAAATAAATATCTTTGAAAAATTGTAGAATTCAACATAGGTAAATTTTTATTCCTTCAATGGCAGCATATGTTTCTAATATACATTCAAACAAATAATGTTATAGTGAGACAATTTTTTAGATTTCTCAAAATATTTCCTCATTAATAAATTAAGAACCTTTGAAGAATTGTTTATGCGTTCTCAAAATCTATATAAAATTTATAATATATTATTTTATATCACTTAATACACTTAAATAAGCTATCAAATGAGATGGAATAAATAAATTGTTTTCTTGGTGAAGTGTGAGGTCTCATATATGCTCATATGTCTAATGTAATTGTTAAATAATTAATTTCACTACCAATACTAAGAGAAAATAGAATGTGTGTTCCCTCATTGTTTAAACAAGGATATTATAATTTTATAACTTTTGAGAATTTTGGCAACTTCCTCCAAAAGTACAACTTAATTCTGACATCTCTTTAAGATCTATTGCTAAATCTATAACTCTAGTAA
>VDFB02079263.1:64511-78538 GCA_007258455.2 Sequoia sempervirens | reverse complement strand
ACGGAGAGGATAAAGCAGCCCTCAAGGCTGAAATCAGACAGCTTCGTCAGTACATTTCTAGTCTTGTGCACAGACCAGAAGCCATTAACACACTCCCACCGATGCTTGAGCCACCAGCGGAGCAAAGTCAGCTCAATCATTTAGCTACATAGCGGCAAGCTTTGAGGAATGGGAGGAAGATTGCTAGAGGCTTCCACTCATGCTCGTGAAGCTATATCGGGCTATGTACAATGCACGAGAGCTCCGTATCCGTCTTCAGGATGAGGAACGGGATATGGCTATCAACAAACCCAGGGATGAAATTTTGATTGCTCACCTGAGTTTGGCTTATGACACAGTCACGGATGCAGAAGACAGAGAGGCTATCTACTCTTAGAAGACACAGTTGGTTTTCAGAGCAAAGATAGCCACGCTTAGCATCGAGTTATCGAGTAGAGAGCACGTCACTAGTGCACTCCGGTTTGTGAGGACTCTTATATCTCGCTTACCGTGCCGTTATCAGATTGAGGGTGGTGCCTACGTGGAGCTTACAGATGTTCAGTCAGAACTCCAGGCACTCATTCATATCATTTTCAGTGGGGAGACAGTTGGCTGTAAGGTTACTCAGCTTACAGTCATGTCAACACTTTTCGATGAAGCAACGAGGAGCAGAAGGGCACTTCAGTCTCAGATCACAGCTGGTGAGGACATGCTGCATCGACATAGCATTCTTCGTCAGAATCTCATCGCTCCGGACAGTGACACAGTCAACAATCTCATTGAGGGGTTGATTGCTCGAGATCACACACAGTGAACTTCAGTTCCCACTTCTCAGAATAGACTTCACACACACGAGTTAAACTGGATGTTACCCTTTTCAGTTAACTCGGGGTTGTCATCACATGCATACCTATTCTGAGAATCGCGTTGTTCACTTGGAGTTGTATTAGGCTTCGCTAACCTACGATAGTCTCCGCTAACTTGTTTTTAATAAGGACGCGCATGCTCACAATTGTCCATTTTAGATTAGATGTTTCGCCAAACCGGTGGGTAGCTGCCCGCTTAACTGCATAGCTTCTACTTAATTAGGGTTTGGCGCATTGCTTGCATGCATTGCAGGAACTATAGATAACACAAGGTGATTTTAGGGTTCCCTACACCTTGATGTATATAAATAAGAGCTTACGCTCATTTGTAAATAACTTTTGCTTGAGAGAGGAATATATGCTGTGCCCACCTTGCCCTCAATATTACTCTTTTTCGTATTTGTTCATGTGTCTTCACTATTGCAATTGATTGTTATACCACCTAGGGTTTCGAAAGATTGTGATGCTGAATTCTTTCCATAGATTAGATATATCTGTTTGAACATCTTTGTCATTGAAATCAATTGTTATACCACCTAGGGTTCCAAAAGATTAAAGTGATAAGGCTGTTTTGTGTTAATTTACTGTTGTGATCGATCGTTATACCACCTAGGGTTTCGAGAAGTTGCAGCAATAAATCTGTTTTTGTGAATCTTTATCAATATAATTGAAGGTTATACCACCTAGGGTTTCGTGAGATTATAAAGATAAAGGCTGTTTTGTGAAGGCTTTGCTGATTCGATCAAGTGTTATACCACCTAGGGTTTCATAAGATCGTCTTGGTAAATTCTTAAAACTGTTGTGCCCAATAAGTTGGTTTAGATTGAGATGATAGTTGTGCCCACCTTGCCTTCAAGTAGAGAGTCTAAACCTGCTTATCGTCAGATAGTCAAACCTTGCTCCGTTTCCTCTTGCTCTGTTTTCCTGAGGAGATTGGATAGATATAAGTTGTAGTTTAGTTGATTTGCGAAACCAGAGAAAACTCAGCTGCAACGTAAAAGTTCTTTCAAGAAAGTCTTGTGCCTCTAGCAGCTGAAACAAAAAGACAGGAAGTAGTTTTAGCTTATTTTTCTTTACAAAGCATATTTGTCAAAGAACATCGAGGGAGCTTCCCCTCAATAATTCGAAGAGCACTCATTGCGTAGTGTGCATAGGCTGTTCATAACAACTTGTACTCCAGAGGTGTTAGTTGTTACGCCAACAAAATCAAGGATCAAATTACATTGTAAAGTACACATATGCGAAGGAAATGGCATTCCAAATCTAAGTCCGATATCCTATTGTTAAGGGTGCACCTCTACGGGGAAAAACAAGTTTGAAGCTCCAGTCAAAGAATTCAATTGTAAGGTGCACACATCTTTAAAGGAAATTGGTGTCAAACTTCAATGTCCAAGATCCCATTGTTAGGTGCGCACCTGATTGAAGAAATATATATTCAAAGATAAAAAATCAAAATCGCTTGCACAGGTTTGCACCTCTGTGTAGGAAAAGAAATCAACAATTTTCAAGAGAATTTACATTGACAAAGGTGCAGCTATATAAAGAAGAAAGAGATTCACTTTTCAAGCACCATTTTCCATTATAAATAGTATGCCTATATAAAGAAAAATGGTGTTTTCAATTTCAAGCTCAGAATTGCATTGATAAGTGCACAGTTCACAAGGTAAAATTAGCATCAGTTTCAAGTTCTAAACTCCATACACAAGTGCACACAAGTCAAAGGAGGATTGGTGTTCTGAAAATAAGGCAGAAAACCTTCATATAGGTGCATCCCTAAGTGTAGGGCCAACCAAGATTTGTCAAAAGCTGCAATTTCTATTCATAGAAATGTGCCGATCAGATTAAGTTATAGGACTACAAATTATATTTAAAGGGTGCAACAATTCATAGACTGTTGTATCGTTTCAATCAAAAGAGTGCAGCTATTTCTGGTGTTTAAATAAGATCCCTACACTTCATTGTTTTCCCATCAGACTTCATTGCAGTATAACAGTCATATCTGAAAGCTTGGTAGCAGAGCAACAAAGCGGCAACTTTCATTGGTTTTGAATGTCAACAGCAATGGTCGTCATCTACAAAGTGCCTGGGATCAGCAGGAAATTTGCCATTGAGCTTTTCGGTCTTCAGCAGGGCATTATCATTTGATAACTTTCAGCAGGAAAATGTCACCTACTAGCAGAAGTTATGGCAGTGCAGCAGTCATTTCAGCTGGGATTCAAGAGTTGAAATTTCTATAACAGTCAAAACTTCACAAAAGATGTTCATCACCATTTAACATATTTCATATTTCTCATCAAATTATGTTACAACACTCGTATCACCAGCTAGGATTTTATCATCTTCAGATGCTTTTTTAAGAGTTTGAGCTGTTCAAAGACATTACCTGATTCTTCTTTTTTAGGTTGATTTTGTAATGTCCCTGAATATTTGGTTTGAGCCATAAAGAATTATTTTTATTTGGCTTGCAAGCAGTGTTCCACGAGGTTTCGGGGACGGGGACGGGCGGACGTTAGGGGACGCGTTTCGGGGACGTGGGGACGGCGGGACTAAGTTTGGGGGCGGTGGGGAGGCAGCAAGGTGCTGAAATACATATAGTACTTGAAAAAATAGTTATAAAAAGATGTATAAGAACTAGGAGTCCCCTAGACATCTTGAGGACACCCTAGCATCCTCAAAGTCCTAGCGGCATCTTGGAGACGGTGACATTGGTGGTGGGATGGTGGCGCTGGTGGTGGACTGGTGGGGGGATGTCCCCCCCCCCCCAAGTCCCCAAGTCTCTGAGACGTCCCCCTCTAGGAAACGCAAGGATTTTTGGGGGTGACGCGTCCCCGTGGAACACTGCTTGGCAGACTTGGGAATTAATTTTCCATAATTTATTATTATTCTTTTGTGGTGCCAAAATATTTTTATAATTTTTCTATGAGGTTGGGCAACCCTTTTGGAGGTTAAGTGAAGGGGAAAAAATAATAAAATAAATAATATTTAATTCATGGAGTTGGGCGCCCCATTCAGAAAATAAAAGAAGAAAATATTTCAAAATTTAAAAGGTGAATTTGGGTGCCCAAATTGGGTCAACCAAATTGGAAGGAAAAGGTAAGTTTGCAATAAATACAAGATCATTGTGGAGGCATTGGATCATCATGCATATTATCTTCAATTCGTATCTGAAACTTGTTGCAACTATTCCAAGGACAAAAAACCAGTGTTCCACGGAAACGCGTTTCCCCCCCAATTAGCTCGCGTTTCAGAAACAGGGACATCTCGAGGACGGGGAGACGAGTACTTGGCGTTTTCCACCGTCCTACCACCGCCGCTGGTGCTCCGCCAGAGAAGGGGAGACGTCTCCAAGTCTCCTGGGGAGACGCCCAGGCGTTTCTCAGGAGGTTGGGAGACGCCTAGCCGTCTCCCGTCAAGAGACGCGTCAATGGGCGACATAACACAAAAAAATTAAATATATTTTTATTTTTATTTGTTTTATTGTTGCCCTAATTTGGCGTGGGCCCCACCCCCTCCTCTAAAACAACACAAAACCTCTTAATTTTATCATTTCAATCACATTTACAAAGACTGATTTTTTTTGCAGCCAGCTGAAAAAGAGGAAAAACAGTGAAGAAGTCTGATTGAAGGAGTGAAAAAAAAGATTGCAAGTGTGATAGGAGTGAGAAGGAGCAAGAAGAAGAGGAGGAAGAGGATTCTACTTCATTTTGGAGAGATTTTTCAAGCACAAGGTAGGGTTTTTGAAGTTTTTTTCAAATTTCTTGTTGTTTTTGTTTTATTTTCTAGTTTAAACTTGTTTTTTTTTTCTTATTCATCTCAAAGACTCAAAATCAGATTTGATGTTGAATCTTGAGGGAAAAATGATGAAGATGAAAGAATCATTCATCATTTTGCCCTCAAGATTCAACATCAAATTTTTTATTTTAAAATTTTAATATTAAACTTGTTTTTTTTTCTTATTCATCTCAAAATCAGATTTGATGTTGAATCTTGAGGGCAAAATGATGAATGATTCATTCATCTTCATCATTTTGCCCTCAAGATTCAACATCAAATTTTATTATTTGTTAATTTAATATTTTTATTTAAATTTTTAAATAATATAAATTAAAGTAGGCTGATTTTTAAATTATAAATTGTAAATTTTGTTTTCAAAATTAAAATTTCAAATTTGTATTTCATTGTTTCAATTTGTTAAAGTAGGCTGATTTTATTTTAATTTTGTGAAATGCAGTGTCACTTTCACAATGAGCACCCAAGACATGAGTGGGGATGACATGGAAATCCATTCTCATAGTGAACATGATTCAGATTTTGAACCTGAGAATGAGGGGGATGACCATGGGGCTGATCCTGTAGCCCAATCTAGTTACATGGCGAGTGCACCAGCTAGTACAGGCTGCCCTTCAGAATTGTTGGCAGAGTATGCTAGGGGTCCTTTTGATCCGAAGTCTCCTCTAAAACAGTTTGCTACAAGAATACAAGGCACATCACATTCAAGTGGGGGAACAAGTGGAAATGCAACATTTGTGGGACTGATTGGTTTGGTAGCATCACTCGAGTGAATGCACACTTTCTTTTTTGGACAGGAAAAGGTGTGGAGCCTTGTAAGTTTTTGAAGGAGGCTCAAAATATACAATATAGAATGGAGTTTAACAAGCTTTGGGGCATTCCAGAGGACACAAATATTTCAATCCCTACTACTTTGACTACTAGGGCAGCCCTTCAGCAAACCCATCATGCACCAGTGCCACATACTTCTTAGACGAGAGGAATGATGTTTGGATCTTCATCCACTTCCACTTCTAGTGTCACTAGGGGGACAGCCACAGGGAAACGCAATTTGCAGACATCACAGAGTAACCCCATAGCTAATATGTTTAATGTGCAGCTGAGAGATGAGATAGATGAATCCATTGGCAAGTTCTTCTTTTCCAATGGCATTCCATTTCATGTTACACAGTCTCCTTATTATAGGGAGATGATGGCTATGGTGGTGAAGGGAGGAATATCATATGTGCCACCAGGTGAGATGAAAATGAGAACCTCGATCTTGGATAAGTGTTATTCCAAGATCAATATTTTGATGGAGAAGAAGAAGGCATGTTGGGTGGCATCTGGGTGCAGTATAGTTATGGATGGATGGACGGACATTAGCCATCGTCCACTCATCAACATCATGGTCACATGTGCAAAGGGCCCATACTTCCTTAGAGCAATTGATTGTACAGGGCATCGCAAAGATGCTGATTTTCAGTTTCATGTCCTCAGGGAGGCTATTGAGGAGGTTGGGCCACAAAATGTGGTCCAAGTGGTCACAGATGCAACCCATGTGTGTAGAGCAGCAAGGAAACTCATTGAGGTAGCCTATAGACATATTTGGTGGACCCCATGTTGTGTGCATGCCATGAACAATGCACTCAAGGACATGGGGAAGATTGATTGGATTAGAGGAGTGGTCACCGATGCGAGAGATGTGCAGATGTTTATCTGCAACCACCACACTTCCCATGCACTCTTCAGGACCTTCGCGAAGGAGGAGTTCTTGAAACCGGTGGAGACCCGATATGCATCATATTTCATTCTCTTGGAGAGAATGATTGAGTTGCAAGAGGCATTGCAACTCATGGTTATGACTAATGAGTGGAATAGGTGGGCCAAGGCCAAGACAGCACAGGGGAGAAGGGTAAGGGAGATAGTGAAGAGTGATGTGTTTTGGACTGATGCGAAATACATTGTCTCCATCATTTCTCCAGTATTCCAAGTTATCAGATATGGGGATGGGGATGCACCTAACCTTGGAGAGGTGTATGAGTGCATCAACTCTATGCTTGACCAGATGAGGGTTGTTGTGCAAGTGAAGGACCCCTCTCTAGCATTCTACAATGAGAACATCCAGCCAATCATTCAGCGCAGATGGGACAAGTTGAACACTCCTTTGCATATGGTTGCCTTTGTCTTGAATCCTAAGTGGTACATGGCTAGACCGGGTAGAGTGACACCGATTCAGGATGATGAGGTGAAGGCGGGTTTCTTTAGGTGCATAGAGAAGATGTATGATTCTACAGATGCCAGCACAATTCGCACTGAGTGGACCAGATTTGCCACTCTTAGAGGCTATTCAGATGCAGCAAAGGTGGATATAGTTTCTATGGCACATGAGGACCCACTTTTGTGGTGGAATTGTCATGGTTCGAAATCTTTGACCACCACTCTAGCTATTCGTCTGCTATCCCAGGTTTCCAGTTCTTCAGCTGCTGAGAGGAACTGGTCTACATATAGCTTCATCCACTCTCTTAAGAGGAACAGACTTACCTCTAAGAGAGCAAAGAAGCTTGTGGCTGTACACAGTGCTTTGCGTCTCATGGACCGCAAGACAGTTGTGTACAAGGAGAGTCCAGCGGCACAATCGGATGTGGAGCCAGACGAGCCTTCACAAATTGATGAGGATGATCCTACCACTTCAGATACAGGTTAGTTGGTGTGAGCTTGAGGGATCTTGACCTTGTGGAGTCCAAGCAGTTCCAGTGATGAGGAGTTTGTAGATGATTAGAGGCCTCCATTCACTACATTTTGAGTTTTGATATTTTGGCATTTTGTCTTTTCATTTTGTAATGCTACTCATTGTAATGATGAATCATGTAATCAATTAATCATCTTTATAGACTTTGTGATATCTCATATGACATCAGATATTCATATTTGGCGATATAATAGAAATCTCCAATTTGATAATTTCATTTGTCAAATTTTATTTAGCAATTAGCATTCAAGATATCTTCATATTTAGATTTAGTATTTCAAATTTTTCCATGTTATAATTTTACTAATTTCCTATAGTTTCATTTGAAATGTAATTCTTATACTGTTATACATCTTTTCAAAACTAGTTTTTCAAGTACTAGAAGTATATGTATAACTATATCAGCACCACCACCCCGCCACTGCCCCACCGCCGTCCCCTGCCGTCCCCAAACTTAGGCCCTTTGTCCCCCCGTCTCCAAAACGCGTCCTAGACATCCCCCGGTTTCCCCGTCCCCCAAGCCTGTGGAACACTACAAAAAACCCTTGCGAATTGTGGGTGAGTTGGACAAAAACCTAGCTCATCTTGGGAGGACTTCATGACGGAAGTCTACTTGTGCTTGAATGGCAATTTGTGAAAAACTATGGGCTGGAAAGTAAAATTCAAATTTGCAGATCATATTGACAACATTTTGGAGGCAGATTTTGCATTGCTTTGCCCTAGGGTTTCACCCTAGAGTGGAGCACACCACTTGGAGGAAGGGTGCCTAGGTTTTGGAGGGGCGATTTGGCATTTTGGAGTTCATTTGGGAGTTTGCAAGGGTTTCAAACCCTCATCTTCATACCAGCACACCAGCACATCATTTGGTAGGATTTTGGAGGCATCTTCATCCATATTTTGCATTCATTTTGGCATTTTGTCATAGCTAGAGTAGTTCACCCAGCTAGGATTCATTTGGAGCATCATTTTCTATGCATTTTGGCATGTAATTAGTACTGACTCGTAGCAGCAGACTTCTGGAGTAATTTTGGGCATGTTTGAGCCTATTTTGTGATGTTCTTGCATGGACAATAATTCTGATTTTGTAACAGCAAATTAGACAATTCGAAAGCAGACTTCTTTCATGTTTTGATGATAACTTTATGGGTATTCATTGCTGGTTATGTTCGTGGTTGAAAAGATAAATATATTTGTTTATTTGTTTGAGCATTTTGGAAGCGTATATGTTTGTTGTTCACCCTTGTTTGAAATCAGAAAATTCATATCAGAATCTAGGGTTTGAGCAAAAAATTAAAATGAAAAAAATTAGGGCAGAATTATGAGTTTCAAAATCAGTCTTAGGGAAAAATCCCATGTGGGATATTTCAGTGGTATCATAGCCTTGATCCTGCCAGCTTGTGGTGTTAGCATTTGCATATTGGATTACAGCAGTTGATTCATGTGTCTTCTACATTTGGAACTATGAATGCTACCATATGCTTCATGGATATGCCTCACCAACAATAGCTAAAGTCTATACCAGATTTGATGAATACTACTCTCTTCCTAAGGAAATTCAAGATGTTCTCACATTCAAACAATTTCTGGGTGAACTAAAAGGAGAAGACGAAGAAATTTTGAGGAGAAGAAAAGTTGTAAAAAGGGAAGAAGTACTTGTTTGTGACTTGCAGTCTACAAGTAATTATGAGGACAAAAATCAGTCAGCATGCAGCCCTAAAGAAGACATGTTCAAAAGTTCACTTCAGCCCTATGAGGACAAGGACAAAAGAGATTCACCTATTGAAGCTACAAATGAAGAGCAGATGAAGATTGAAGAAGATACTGCCATGGAGATTGTCAAACCAGCCATGTTAGATCAGCTACATGAAGGTATGGGTTCTTGTGATGTTTCATTAATTGAGCCTAGCATTGCTTCATCACCTTTACCTCATATTGGCAAGAAATCAAATTGTGATTTGGGTGTCTTTGAGATGGACATTGTTTATACATATGATGTCAATTCAGAAATTTCAATATGTGGTGAACAAAGAGGTTTGGATAAGACTAACTTGGCGTTGCAAGATATGGAGGATCACTTGGTGGTTAAGGAGATCATAGTTGTACATACACTTTCTAGATCAGCCCTTGAGGAAAAGCATGATGTAGAAAATTCTACTCACTACTTTGATAGTGACCCTTTGATTGAGCATGATGATGACCTAGTTTCCACATATGGACGTAATGAAGAAGAGGTCATGAAGGAAGCTGATTTGGAAGTGCACATTTATGAAGACCACACAGAAATTTTGCACGGAGGTGTTGGGTCTCATAAGTCACATCACTTGGAAGGACAATTGGAGGTAAACGAAGGTAAGATTGTGGCAGCCCCAATTCATTTTGATCATGTTCATAAGATGATGGCAGATTTGTATTGGAAGGCTCTAGAGAAGCATGAAGGTTTTGAATGAAATGAAATGAAATATTTTAATGACGTCCACGAGGCCAAAGAAGCCTATGTGACCCAAGAACAGCACAAGAACCTCCCACATAAAGGCCCTAGACAGTTTGTAGACTCTAACGGAGATCAGCCCTTCTACAGTGTATTTTGATGATGAAGTTTGCAATTTTGTCTAACCTTGACTCTTCAAACAAGGTATTTAAATTATCAACCTGCACGGTATCCCCATAGCTGGCCCGGATGTCTTTATATGTTGAGCATTCCATGATGAACTACCATTCCGTCTCCACCATACCCTTGTTACAGAATAGGCATATTCTATTTTCCCACTCCTCTTTAGGAACCACCCACCTACCCATTTCACACCTAAGATGATGTGAACTAGTTCGCAATTGAGCTATCAACATTTTTGCTTTCCATTTGATATTAGCTCCTATATAGGCCTTTTCTTCATGTTCCCTCGTGGGATTGAATTCTTTGATATAATAACCCTTTTTACGCCCTATTTTTTTTTGTCCATATAGCATATTTAAATTTTTCTCACATATTTTTTAATTTCTTCATTTGTGTTTGGGCACTCATGCATCTCAACATTCCACTTTTTCATCCATTTGACATTAAGTTTCATCCAGGTGTTCTTTCTTCTAGTTAGCTCTTCCTTCACAGTTAGCTTAAGCCAGCAATGATTCTCCCTATTCTGGACCTTCTTTAGGTAGCTTAATAACTGGATCATCACCGAGGCCTCCAAGGGAAAAGTACCGGTCTCAGTCAATAAAATCTCATAAGGCACTGCAATCTTAAGCTTGAGGCTGCTTATAATTAGATGTTTTTTGTATTCTTTAAACTTGTCTCCATTTCTGATCTGACATGCTGCTGCCCCAAATTTCACACCCATAAAGAATCACCAGAGTGACAAGTAGACCAAAAAGCGTTCTTTTAGTTTTCCAATCCCATAATTCTGCATTTCTACATCTATGTTGCAAAGAGTATAGCACTTTCCAGCCTCCCTGAATTCTTTTTGCTCTACATGTTTCCTAGTTGAGTTTGTTGTGAAAATCAAGCACAAGGTACTTGTACTTGTCCACTATTTCCAACGGCCTGCCTTCAAAGACAAATTCAATCTATTGTTTTTTTCTTCGCAGTGAGAAGATCATTATTTTGGTTTTGCTAGTGTTCACTTGCATCCCGACCTCTTGACAAAACGTTTCAAGAGCCTTCAAATGTTTTCTCAAATAAGGCACTATAGTCTTAAGCTTGAGGCTGCTTATAATGACTTGAAGGAGGTCTATCTCTTGATGACTTGCACGAACTCAAGAAGGCCTTGGTGGTAGTGAAATCAAACTACCTACACTTACTTGCGGATAGAGATCATCTCCTCTAGCTTGATAAGATATATTTTGATGCATTGAGAAGAAAAGAAAATGAAGTTGATAAGCTCACCTTTGAGATTAAAGATACTATGGATTCTTTGTAGAACACTCAATGGGCCTTTCAAGAATTGGAGAATCAAGTTGATGAGCTTTGTTTGGAGTTGAGCTTGGCACATTCTTCATCATCTACAGCAGAAATTCAGTCTTCCATGGCAGCCACATCCAAAGAACAACAACAATTCAATGTGAAGATTGTGAAGAGTGGACATGAAGATATAACTTGCAGCCATATGACAAGTGGCACACTTGGTTTTCAGTTGGAAACATCTCTCGGATCAGCAGTTATTGATGACCATTTAACTGTGCAAAGAGAAGTGATTAAGAGTCATGAAGACATCGCACAAGGGTATGAGGTAAGGACTGATTCTCTGATGTGCAACAGCAGTTCCTTATCTTCACATCCAAGAGGATCAGCCTTGAGGCATCTGATTTTCAGTTGGAGTCACCTTTTGGATCTGCACTTGCGGGAGAGCACTCGGCAAAGGAAGAAGTGTTTGAGGTGCTAGAGGACACCACACAAAGATATGACAGCAGTTCTAATTTTCTGTTTTATGACAGCAGTCGTATTTCTTTGCATAACCATGAGATAGCAGCTATTTCACATGAGGATAATGGTATTGAGGGGTCTCCCAATGTTGGCACTCAAGATGTGAATGTTAACATAAGGAATGTATTGTGGATTCAAGCCACAAAAGTTCTGATTTTGTATATCATACTACTGAAGATGTGAAGAATACACAAGATATGTGTGAAAATTGGTTACCAAAAGCTAGGAAGGCAAAGTTGCTGGCTGCCCAAGCAAGACAGCACCTGCAGGAGGGCAAGGAACATTGCAATCATCTAGATCATGCAAGGCAACAAAGGGAATCATATCTTAGATCACTATTTCTTCCAAGGGAACAATGTCTAAATGTTGAGCATGCAAGGGATGAGCCTCTTGACGTCAGCAAGGAAGAAGAATATTCAAATTTGGATGAACATGAAAAGACGTATGATTCAGAAAAAAAATTTGTACACATACTTTACATCATGAGGATCATGAGTTAGCTCTTTTAGATAGCCCGTTGAAGGCTCAAATCATAGATGTAGATGGTATAGCTGAGCATACACCTTTTGGACCAGCCAACGATGTGATGTATACATGTATAGGTGGAGACATTGGTGGTTCAGATTTGGTCGAGCCTTTGGTCATTCATGGAGAACTTGAGGAGTTTAGTTGTGATGAGATACAATCCCATCATATTGATGACTCTTTGGCGAAGCATGAGGCTGCCCTACTTTCAAGACTTATGGCACATATCATGCAGCCATTTGCTTTTGATTGGCACACACTTGGAGGAATGAAGTTTCAGCTGATCTATGAACCAAGGTATGGAGGTATTGTCATGGAGACACTTGGCTTTGAGTTGCAAATGTTTGTGTTTCAACTGGACTATGGTGTATAGTATGGGTATCAGCATGAGGGCATTGATGTTCCAACCCTACCTCATGGGTTACTACTTCATACATTGTGGAGAGATGGTTGTTCCACACTAGCAAACATGGTTATTCTAGGGAGTGCTTCGGGGATAGCAGTTGTTTGGGTGAATTCAAGAGGAGTGGATCATCTCTTCATCATTGGAGGATGACATATGGATGATACTCCATTATCATATGACATTGGCGATGGTATTTGCACTCACTTGGGTTTGTTTTTCAGTTGGGAGGTGATTGTTCTATTCTACATCAGCAACCTAGGAGGGGTGATTATATATTTTCTTCTGCTTGTGAAGGGTGCTCTACACATCCACCAGAGATCTATAGGGTTTGGAGAGTTGTTTGGTGTTGTTAGCACTAAGAGACGCTTCTCTCTATTCATGTTTGTCAAGTGTGATGATATAAGGATTTGGGATCCAAGCAGTGGTAAGCTTATCATTGCTTGAAGACAAGCAATCTCGAGAAGGGAGGACTATAATGTCCCCACGCTTCTCTCTATTCATGTTTTCCAAGTGTGATGATATAAGGATTTGGGATCCAAGCGGTGGTAAGCTTATCATTGCTTGAAGACAAGCAATCTCGAGAAGGGACGACTATAATGTCCCCAAATATTTGGTTTGAGCCTTGAATAATTAGAAAAAGAATTCTTTATGGCTCAATTATTTTGATTTGGCTTGGCAGACTTGGGAATTAATTTTCCCATAATTTATTATTATTTTATGTGAAGCCAAAATATTTTTATAATTTTTCTATGAGGCTGAACGACCCCTTTTGGGAGATTAAAGGAGGGAAAAAAATAGTATTTTAATTTGTGGAAAAGTGTGCCCCATTTGGAGAATTAAAAAAAGAAATAAATTCAAATTTAAAAGGTCAAATTGGGCGCCCAAATTGGGTCGGCCAAATTGGGCGCCCAAATTGGGTCGGCCAAATTGGAGAGAAAAGGTGAAGCTTGATATAAATGCAAGTTCATTGAAAGGCATTTCATAAGGGTGCATATTATCTTCAGTTTGATTCAGCAACTTGTTGCAACTATTTGAAGGACGAAAACCCTAGCGAATTGTGGCTGAGTTGGACGAAAACCTAGCTCATCTTGGGAAGACTTCATAACGGAGGTCTACTTGTGCTTCAGATTTGCAGATCAGATTTGAAGAAGACATCATTTGGCAAGATTTGTTGCATATTGGCTAGGGTTTCACCCCAGGTTTGAGCACCACTACCTAGAGGAGTGCCTTGCTTTTGGAGGGCAATTTTGGTGTTTGATGGGAGCTAGGGTTTGATAACATCTTCAGATTTGTAGCAGCAGCAGATCAGACCTCATT
>VDFB02079263.1:0-64411 GCA_007258455.2 Sequoia sempervirens | reverse complement strand
ACTATAGGAGAGATTGCCCTAAAAATCAAAGTGGTGTAGTCATCCTGTGTAGATGACACTGATTATGGTATGAATTGTCAAAGTAATAATCTAGTGTAAATCAACATGATTGATATAGTTGAGGATGAAGTATTTGCTATCAAACAAGCTCAAGCAAATAAGGTTGCTTAGCTAAACCCGTATAAAGAAAATGAAAGGCACTTTAAGACAATGACCAAAGTAAAGCATAGTATGGTTGATGAATGAGGCCGCTCATATGAGCATGGATGTATAGTAATTAGTTGGTTGGAGTCAAACAAAGCTACTACAGGACAAGTACTTCAAACTACTGGACAAGTGGACAAGTGGACAAGCTAGACTTATGGCAAAGCAATGTAGAACTTGGAAATGTTGTAGCCACTGCCACACTTCCTACATGATGGTGGTCAGGAAGCCAAGCATAATATGACTCACCTATTGTTGAACCGATTTTTGAACACTTTCTATTTGGAGATTAAGTAATTAATCCTATCATCCTATATATGAATCTAGTTTGAAGTTTGACATTAGTGGATATGGAGATTCTTAGGAAGAACCCATTGAATATTAATTATTGTGGATGGCGGATCTAGTGAGACTATCAAAAGATATCTAGAGAAGCTTTCACAAGCCCGTTGTTTGCTTCTTTAACTTCCTAGTTTGTAGAGGTTGATCAATAAAGTAGAAAATTGTTGGGACACATATTGCACAAGAGGTATTAATTGGAACTAAACTAGTTTTGTTAACTTCTGTAATATTGTTGCACAAAAAGGTGATGCATTGTTGGGATGATGTTGGTTGGTGGTAGCCCAGGCTTACCATAATTGGACAAAAAAGTACTCACCACCATTGAAAACATAGTCAAGAAATACATAATAGATTTTAGGAATTGGATAGTAATGGATGAGCTAGTCTCTTTAGATTTCTTGGATTTAGAATCCTGTGAAGAGAATCAAATGTTTATGGAGTTAAATGCTGAAATAATTTTGGAGCTACAACAATGTTTTGAAGAAGAGATAAATTACTTAAATTATTTGTTGCATTGGAAAATGGAAGACTATGAGGTTGTCCAACCTAATTGTGATTTCATTCAAATAATGCAGATTAATGAAAAAGAAGATTTGGAGAGATGACAGGAAATAAAAAGTAATGCTGGCTTCTTTTTTACCTTCAAGTTCCTCTAGACCATTAAATTGGCATTTTTGTCATGGGTTCATAGAATAAAGGTGGGGATGCAAAGTTGGATGATGATCTAACTCACTAGTTTGGAAGTGTGGCTGATATGAGATAGCAAGAGCACAATTGAGAATGGTTAAACCTTGGGTAAGATAAAAGTCATGAAATGATTATGGATGGTACTGATTGAAATCCAAACACTAAAGGCAACCTCATTCAAAATACTTATGGATTATAAGACTGTCTTTGCCTAGATGTAAAGGGTTTCAAGAAAACAATGTGTTCACAAAATTCCCTTGATACTAGGAGCTCAACAAGTGGGAAGGAAATTATATAAGATGAATTGAAATTATGCTAGAATCATTTAGAAGAAATTGACAAAATGATTGAAACAACAATTATTTGTAGAGCGGACATAAGTGAATGCGTGTTGTCCCATAGTCACTTCTTGCAAAAGAAATCATTAGAAACCAAGATTCACATGGAGTTGAAAGGTTGGAATGTGGTCACAATGAAAGATTCATTTTCTATCCCATTCACAAATTTCATACTTGAAGAGGTACTTGAATATGAGATATATTCTTTTTATGGATGGCATTTCTAAGTACAATGTGATAAGCACAGCCAAAGAGGATAAATTGAAGGCCACTTTCTTTTGCAAGATGAAATCTATGTGTAGAACTAAATGCCATTCCAACTTTATAATGCATTGGCTGCCTTTCAAAGAATCATTCTACAAATCTTGATAAGATGTCTTTGGGCAATTGGAAATATATTTTGGCCAATTGGTGAAAATATATCAATTAAGAATCAAACTTACGAGCATTGAAGAATTGCTTGCAACATTATAGAGAGACACGATCAATATTGAATCTAAATAAGTGTAGATTCATGTTTTTGCATGGTAAGCTTCTTGCCACATTGTTTGCAAAGATAGATTAAAGATTGATAATTATAAAATATGGGTGGTTGTAGAGATGGAAGCACCTAGAGATATCGCCAGGATAAAATCATGCTTGGGCCATGTTTGTATGGTCTAGTGAATAAGAGAAAGCATTCAATGAATTGATAGTACATCTTATTAGTTTACCTATCCTTGTATATGTAGATAAGGTCAAAGAATTTTCATGTACATGTAGATGCTTCAAAATTTGTGATCAATGCTACCTTGGCACAAGTAGGAACTTAAGGTTTTAATTGCCTAGTATTCTTTGCTAGCAAATGGTTTATGCAGTACAAAAGTTGTGAGGTGAGTGGACCATCAAAGGACTAAAATATCTAGTGAATGAAACCATCATTAGAATTGAATGATCATGTGGTAATCTTACTACAAGAATTTGCATTTAAAATCATAGTCAAGCTAGGAAGAGTCATGATATAGTTGACCAACTCTCTAGGATCATGTCAATGAACCATTGTATGGTGTAAATGAAGACTTCCTAAATGCAAATTGTTGCTGTCATGAGACAAAAGCATTGGAGATTAATTATCTCCACCATCTTTTGCAAAGGAAATATAACCATTGGAACACAAAAAGATAACATAAAAAGCCAATACCTTCTAGTTGGTCAATGGGTTGTTTTACAAATAATGGGCTGATCAAGTATTAAAGTATGTGATGCAAGAAGAGATTAGGGACACACTTCAAGGCATACATTGTTGTCTTGCTAAAGCCATATAGAACTTGATCCTAGAACAAGAAATGTGCTTTTAGCAGCGTTGTAGTGGTCAACACTACACTGAGATGTGAAAATATGGGTAATATGTGATATGTGTCAAAGAATTGACAAACTGATAAAGGGAGACTTCATGCCCCCTTTGGCCATCCCAACCACATGGATTATATGAAAGATGGGGTTTGGATTTCTTCAACAAAAAATGTGCTTTCAGCAAGGCTATGGTGTCCGCTACATCAAGATGTGGAAGAATGGGTAATGATATGTGCCAAAGAATTATGGAAAACCATCAAAGAGAGCCGTTATGCCCCTTTGGCCATCTCAACCACATTGATTATTTGAAAGAAGGGGTTTGGACTTATTTTGTCCATTAGAAATGTGGAAGATGCTATGGTGTAAGTACATTGTGGGCGCCATTGAGTACTTGACTAAATGGGTCAAAGAGAGGGCCTTACCTGACAATATTTCTCAATGTACAACATACATTATCAACAAGCATCTAGTTGCAAGATTTATAATCCCTATTCAACTTACAAGTGGGAGGTGTAGTCGTTTCATCAATCATGTGATTTGGTTGATGACGAGAGGTTCTAAATTTTGAATCTTCTTCTTGCTCAAGTTTGTACTAGTGGCCAAAGTTGAGGCCACAAATGAAGTGCTAATTTTGGTGATGTACAAGTCTTGTGGTTGAATGCACGAATTGGAGGAAAAAATACTTGTGGTACTTCAAGCATATTGAATGCATACAAGGTGAGTATTGGGCATTGATCCTTCTAGTTGTAAGGTTTGGAAGTCATATTACCAATGGAATAACACATGACTAGCTTATAGATTGTGACTGGAAACAATTTAAAGGATGAATACAACTTAAAGAAAAGTATATTGAAGTTTAAGAAATTGGACATATGGTGTAGTGGGCAATTGTAGTCATATGATGAAGGAAGCATTTGCTGTACAAACATTTATAGAGGATGAATGCCAAACTTGGGGTTTTGGTATTAACTTACAGTGGGAAGGACCAAAGTACTATGGTTGGGAGCATTTAAAATTTAGGAAATTATGGAAAATGGCTTAGTTAGGTTGGAAAATTTGGATAGAACATGTGTGAAAGATCTATTGAATGGGTCAAAGTTGAAGATATATCACTAGTGTATGGAGAGGTTAATATGATTAATATAGATAGTTCTTGTGCAACACCAAAAGATCAAATCAAATTATCAATAAGTATTACACAAGGTACAAGTGGTTTTAAATTTTTAATGAAATGATCAAAAGAACAATTAAACAAAGTTTTGTAATTGAATCAACAAATATATGTTGTACGAATGAAGGCTTTAAAGAACACGTCAATTATTGTGTTGCTAGTGTTGGAAATGTTGTCATTGATGTCAAATTGTCGTTGTTGTCAAACACCACAAATCGTGCAGATATAACCAAACAAGATACAAAGAACATGGATCATTCATGATTCATTCAATCAGTTCATATCAGTTTGAAGTATATTATTGAAGAAAAGAATATCATAAGGAACATGTGTTGTGATCAAAAGCTAATTACAATCATGAAGTTTGCAGAGGTTAATAGAGTTTGGAAATGATCAAGAAAGCATCCAGAAATAAATGGAGTCTACTGTTTTTAATGATTGCTGAGATTGAGGAAATCCTACAGATTGAAGATCAATAAATCTGAAGCAACTGAAGTATCATAGTTGAAAGATGTATGAGGTCAATCAGATGACAGTGTGAGTCAAGGAAGCAAGGACTCAATCCTCTTACTAGAAAGAAAAATTACTACAGATGAATTCAGACTCTTAGGTATTCAACGTGGTAAGATTCAAATGGTTTACATACTTTGATTGAAGTCAATTGGAAAGGATAAGGTTCAGATTATCACCACTGTTAAATGCAGATCATTGAAGAGCATAATCAGATTGATATCCTTCAGAATAAACAAACACTAACAAGATTTATGAAAGGATGCAACTTAAATTTGACACATATTATTCTTGAAATGGGACGATTTCAAATCCAGTTTATTAAACTAAATTAGTTTAATATGAAACAATACAAACATTCATGAAAAGTGGCGCTGAAATGATACGTATCATTAAAAGGAGATACAAGTGCTTCAAAAGGCACGATTTATTCTTATTCAGATTAATGAAAGAAAAATAAACAAAAAGTTGCGATCCTCTAAAAGGTGTGACTCTATAAGATGATACGATTTTCTTTAATAAGACAAACAATTAAAAAAGTCAGAAAGGAGACAAAAATAAAGAAAAAACAAAAGTTGAATAAGACAAACAAGATTTGTCTTATATGCAAAAAGAAGGCCACGAGTAGAAGGCAGCGCTTGTTCTTTAATAAAGAGAAATCACTTCAAATAAAAAGTGCAGGGATCATTTTAAGAAAAATAAACAAAAGTCAAAAGGTGCGATTCCTTAAAAACATTAAAAGTCAGATCATTTCAAATAATGTGATTATGAAAGATAATGAAGAGATGCGATTTCTTTTGTGAAGAGGCACATAAAGCAGATATATATAGAAGATTGAAATAAGTCATTTGGTGAGTGTGTATAAAAAGGAGATATCATATAAACACAATCAGACCTTAAGAATACATCTGAAAATGTTGTGTAGTAGATTCAAAAGGAGTTTATGAGCAAATTGCTGGAGTAAATTGTAGCAGACTTATGAAAGAGGAGAACAAATAGAAGACAAATTTATGAAGACTTTATAAGCAGATTTATGAAGTCTCTATGAGCATAATTTTGGAGACTTTATGAAGTTTTGAGCAGACTTATAAGGCATGTTTATGAATAGAATCATAACAGATTTATGAGGAAAGTTGAAGCAGATTTGTGAAGGAATCTAAGAGCAGATTTATGACAGTATCTGAAGCAAAGTTGTGAAGAAGATTGAAATAAAAGGACACATACAGATCTGTGATATAGAAGAGAAGTTCATGCGTAAATAGAAGAAGATTGTGCAGAGATGAAGGAGAAGATTGTGTGAATGATAGAGAAGAGCAGAAATAATAAGGAAGAATTTGTGTGAGCATTAAAGAAGAATATACTGGTATAAAGAAGAAGATCTAGAAAAGATAGAAAAGAAGAATACACGCAGATCTTATAAAGCAGATTGAAGTGGAATAAGTGCAGATCTTGGATACAGTAATAAGTGTTAAAGGAAAACATATACATCAGGTTTGTAAGAAGGTTGTTTGAGCAGAATTGTCCATCATCTGTTGAGGAAGCAACAATTGAAGGTGGAATGTTATCATTCAAATTATAATCTTTTCTAGGTTGGTGCTTGGCAAGTAGGGGTTGGTACTCCTTGTAGGTTGGTGCCTACTAAATCAGCTTTAGGGGTGATTGCTCCTTGTAGGTTGGTGCCTACTAAATTAGAAATAAGGGTTGGTGCTCTTTGTAGGTTGGTGCCTACTAAACTACATAATTGATTCAAGTAGGTTGGTGCCTACATTCTTTGTAAAAGCATATATAATTCATAAAGTACATTATTTGTACTGTGGTTTTATCCCACAAAGGTTTCCACGTAAAATCTTGGTGTCAACTTGTTCATATTGTGATATTCTTGCATAGTTGATTTGTGTTAGAGTTTGAAGTTGATAAGAAGTTTAAGAGGGTAAAAGTTTGTTGATATACTGATTCAACCCCCCTCCACCCTCTGCCCCCCCTCCTCCCCCCCCTCTCAGTATATCTTTGTGCTCTTCAGCTAGACATACCCTTGTGGCTCAACAATTGCCTAATTATAATGTATAATTGTCCACCATACAACCCACATGGATTGAACATTGGACAATTATTAGTAATGTAGCTCTCATATGTTTCTTCAAAATTCATTCTTGCTGTCATGTCCCCTGAAATTGTAGCATTGAAATATAAAGCATCGAAAACAAGATAAACAAAATACATATTAAAAACATTAACTATTTGATATTATTATAATTAAAATTATCGAAGATAATATTATAATTATAAATATTGTAATTACCAAATATAAATACTAAATATTATAATCATTATAATATATTAATACATACTAAATCAATATAAAAGATTGTAACACATTGAAATAAAATAATAATATATTGTTTATTTATCGTTATTATACTTTAATGATTAAAATACGAAATATTAAAATACAAATAATAAACATCAAAAATAAAATATCAGATTATTTTGGTGATTACTATAATAATAATCATGAAATCTGTTGACTAAGTAAACAACTAATGAACATAAACTACATAAATAAATCTAATAAATAAATCCATTGATTAAATAAATCACAAAGGAAATGATGATGAATTAGTTCCTTGACACAACAATTATGCCAAAGGATGCAGTGGTTTCAGTTTTAAACCCAATTTATCCACCTAAGATGAGATCTCACCGTGGATGAAATAAAATATATATGTTAGGAAGATGCCTTAAATAATAATAACAATTACTCTAACAATAGGCCGACTTGGGTAAGGGAGCCAATTCATTATATCATTAAAGACATGACTTTCCATAAAGGTGCGATTAATTGAAGAAGGAAGGGATGTGTCACTTAACCAAATTGAGGTATAAAAGATCAGAAATTATCAAAGCAATAGGGGATCGAATAGAGGAGGAAGATAGATAGAGGATTGTGGCTGATATAGAAAAGAGAATTGTTAATGATCTATTGCAGCGTCAGAAGTAACTTCCAGCGATATCCTCTTTATAATAAATTAAATGATAGCATGATGCTATTTAATTTATTCAAACTCAAGAGGTGCGATTCTTGTAAAGAGATTTTTCATTTGTTAAGAATCTAACCTTAAATGAATAATCATCATTTGTGTTATGGCCGACCTCTCCTCATTGGCGCGATTAATTAAAAGAATATATATATTTATTCTTTGCTTGGCCGACTTGATATATGAAAGGAGGTGCCTCTTCAATTTGTATATAAAGGAGTTCACTTATCATTTGTAGATCATTCAAGTTGAATTCATTTCAAGCAAGTTCAATTCAGTCAAGTGTGAATTGCATTAAAAAGTTCAATTCAGTCAAGTGTGAATTGCATTAAGAGCAGATTGCGAATTGTTTCAAGGGCAGAGTTAGATATTGGAAGGTGCAGATTATTATCTGCCATTGCATCTTGTGTAGGTGCTGAAGGTTGGCCTTGTTATTGGCCTCATTGTAAAGAGGATTGTTGCCTCTATTTATATATATAAGAGAGATCTTTGTTGCTGGGTTTTTCTCCCTCAAGAGGAGGGTTTTCCTAGGGTATCTGCTGTGTTATTGTGTCTGATTTTGAATTAATTTTCTGTGCATATAATCTGATTACAAAATTTACATGGTATCAGAGCGGGTTTGAGAGGATCGTGATCAGATTATTTCTAATCAGCAATACCCTAGTTGTTCATCTATCTACATTAGTCAAGATGGTGAACGGTTTGAAGATCGAGGATAGACTCGAGGGTGCATCCAACTTCACATCATGGAGGTTTAGGATCATGCTTACCTTGCGTGAAAATGACTTGGGTGAGTTCGTTGAGTCCAGCGTTCCTGAACCTGAGGAGGAAGAAGTAAAGTTACAATGGGTGAAGAAAGATGTTAAAGCAATGAAGATATTGGTTGATTCCGTCAAGGATCATATTGTGCCTATCGTCTCTAAGTTGAAGACAGCGAGAGATATGTTCAAAACATTGGAAGAGATGTACGAAATCAACAATACCAGCCGGGCACTTGCACTGAAGCAACAACTTCATCATGTGAAGATGACAAAAGGTGAATCAGTGATTGCATACTTTATGAGGATTGCAGATTTGAGAGATCAGCTCTCGACAATAGGGCATATGGTTGATGACAAAGACCTGACTATGCTTGCTCTCAATGGTCTACCTTTGTCTTGGGAATCTTACATTCAGGGAATCAGTGCAAGATCGAAATTGCCTAAGTTTGATCGCCTAAGATCTGATTGCATTCAAGAAGAATCAAGGTTGGTGGCAAGAGGCGTTGGTCAAAGTTCAAAGAATGAAGACATTCATGTTCTTGCTTCCCATGCATCAAAGAAGAAAGGAAAAGATGGAAGGAAAGGATTCTTCAAGAGGAATCGTGACAAGGGAAATGATGATGCACCTCCATTTAAGAAGAAGAGGGATATGTCCAAAATTCAATGTTTTAGGTGTGACAAGTTTGGGCACTTTGCCAAGTATTGTCCAACTAGACCTAAGCAACAGGTCACCGTTGTGGATGTTGATGATGCCTCTCCTCAAAAGGATTCAAGTGAATATTTGTTCTATTCGGCATTATCAAGCAGTGTACCTTCCGACTCCAACACTTGGATAATCGACAGTGGTGCTTCACGTCACATCACCGGCTTTAAGGAGCACTTATCAAGTTTGGTGGAAAAGGAGTCTTCTGAACAAGTCATCATTGGAGATGATGCTAGCTACTTCGTGAAAGGAATTGGGACCTCTATACTTCATTTGGATTCTGGCATCTCACTTCAGTTGGGTAATGTTCTTTATGTTCCCGGAATCAAGCACAATCTTATTTCTATTTCAGCTTTGGAAGATAAAGGATATCAAGTTGCCTTCTCCAAAGGCAAAGTTCTAGTGTGGATGGAGAACTCTAGTTTCAAGGATGCTCAAGTAATTGGAGTTAGACATGAAAACCTTTACAAGGTTTGCACATGTTCTTTACAAGCTTTGGTTCATGACTCTTCAAGTCTTTGCGATCTTTGGCATCGGAGATTGGCTCACTTACACTTCTGAGCCTTACCTATCATGGAGAAGATGGTGACGGGCCTTCCTAAATTCAACCAGGAGCACGAAGGTACTTGCAAGGGCTGCGCATTGGGTAAGAATATAAAAGCCCCTTTTCATAGTAGAGAAAATAGATCTAAGTGTATTTTAGATCTTATTCATTCTGATTTATGTGGTCCTATGTCTGTTTCGTCTTCGAGTGGATTCTTGTATTATGTTTTGTTTATTGATGACCACTCTAGGAAGACTTGGATTTATTTTTTGAAATCTAAAGAGTCTGAGGAAGTGTTGGATAGGTTTAAAGAGTTTAAAGCTTTGGTAGAAAACTTTCTGAAAAGAATACACACTCTGGTAGTTTGGAATTTTTGTATTGATGCAAGGATTAAGAGGGAGTTGTGTTCCCTATAATCCTCAACAAAACGGTGTTGCAGAAAGAAAGAACAAAGACGATGTGGAAGCAGCAAAGGCCATGATCCATGATCAAGATTTGCAAACCCAACCTTCCTATGGGCGAGAAGCTTCGGAGACTGTTGTGTGTATGTTGAGCAGAGAGTCCTCATGTAAGATCTTGGAGAATATGACTCGAGGAAGAAACTTTACGGGGAAAGAAGCACGAAGTCGAGTCATTTTGAGGATCTTTGGATGTCTAATCTATATTCATGTTCCCAGGGAAAAGAACCAGAGTTGGAGCCTTCGGCAAAGAGAGATGGCGTGAGTTCACGATTGGAAGTTGTCAAAAGCCTATAAATTTACATTCGGTCGGGGAGAGATGATAGAGATCGATGGGGATGTCACATTCCGAGGGGAAGATGTTGCATTCCGAGGAAGATCCGGGGGATTCATATGGAGTTGATAATGAAGAGGTCTCCTAAGGATATGGGAAGTTGACCAGCCTCACGAGATTGAAGGAACTTTGGAATAAAAGAAGATATTGATCCTGTTGAACCCTTGGAACCTACTGATGGGCCTACTAACATTGTTATTGGGAGAAAGAGACCTTTATGGGCCAGGCGTACTATGCATGAGGCTGAAAGATTTGCAGCTCCTAGAGGCACATTTAGAGAAAGCAAAAGGCCACATAAGTTCTCCAGTTATGTTGTCTTGATGAGTCAGATTATAGAATCCGAGCCTACCTGTGTTGAGAAAGCATCTAGTCTTCAAGTTTGGAGAGATGCTATGATAGAGGAGTATCAGTCAATTCTTAAAAATGATGTTTGGGATATTGTTCCTAGACCTGAGGGCAAGTCTGTGGTATCTTCTAAATGGCTATTCAAGATTAAGCATGCTGCAGATGGAAGCATAGAGAAGTACAAGGCAAGATTTGTGGCTCGTGGGTTTTCTTAGAAAGAGGGAGTTGATTATGATGAAACATTTGCTCCTGTTGCTCGCTACACTTCAGTCAGAACCATCATTGCTATTGCTGCATCTAGAGGATGGAAGATTCACCAGATGGATGTGAAGACAACTTCTCTCAATGGAGTAATTGAGGAGGAGGTTTATATAGAGCAACCTGATGGATTTGAGGTTCATGGGAAGGAGTCACATGTTTGCAAGCTGAACAAGGCCTTGTGTGGTCTTAAGCAGGCTCCTTGTGCATGGTACGAAATGATTGATTGGTACCTGTCAAGTTTGGGCTTCTTAAAGAATGATGCTGATTCAGATCTCTACTTCAAGGTAATCAATGGTGATGCATTAATTTTGGTTTTGTATGTTGACGATCTGATCCTTACTGGAGAAGATCACCTGATTCTTGAGTGTAAGGAGTTGACTTCGGAATTTGAGATGAAGGACCTTGGGCTCATGCATTACTTCCTTGGATTAGAAGTCTGGCAGAAACCAGATGAGATGACTCTAAGTCAAGGAAAGTACACCATTGATATACTTAAGAGATTTGGCATGATGGATTGCAAATTCATGTCTACCTATGGAGACCAATCTACATAAAATTGAAGGAGAATTTGACTAGTTGATTTGGTGGTCCTACATTTATCTGAGGAGCAGTTGATTGGATCCTTGATATCTAGTTACACTAGACTTGATATTTGCTATCACGGTGAGTGCACTTAACCGGTTATGTGTGTCAGAAACCCGGTTGTCTTGTTGCAGCTAAACATATCGAGATACTTGCATTATGGCCTGATTGGATATAGGTTGAGTATACTGAATCTGAGACTTGGAGTTACATGGTTTCGATTCTGATTAGGAAGGTTGTGTCCGCAGTCCCGGGAAGAGCACCTCTAATAGTTATTCTTTCTTGATTTGGAGTTCGACTATGATTTCTTGTGGTGTAGTAGAGGCGGTCATTTGTAGCGAAAGATGCAATGAGGAGGCAAAGTATATTGCAGCTTGTTTGGCAACTCAGGAAGCAATGTGACTTCATAAGCTCCTTGCAGGATTGTTTGGACAATCAATGGAGCCTACTATTATTCATTGTGATAATCAGAGTTGTGTGAAGCTTTCTGTCAATCCTGTGTTTCATGACAAATCCAAGCATGTTGAGATTAAGTACCACTATATCAGAGATATGGTACTGCGGAAGGCTGTACAGTTGAGGTACATTAGCACTGATGAGCAGACGGCAGATATTCTCACAAAGCCTCTCGCTAGGATAAAGTTTGTATACTTTCGAGACAAGCTTGGTATGGTGGAGAATCCGACCTTGGCTGAGCAGAGTCTCGATGTCGGTGAGCCTTTGAAATGCACATTTTCCTGCGAGGCGGAGAATTTGGGAGTGCACGAGCGCCAGTTATTGCATTTTCCTCTGAGACGAAGGAATTTGAGGTGCAAGCCCTTGTTAATGCATTTTTCTCTGAGACAGAGGAATTTGAGGTGAAAGCCCTTGTTTCCACCCTCTGAGTTGAGTCATGGTGGATGTCATGTGTGAGACTCCATGACACATTTTGTACTTGTGAAAGTCACGTTGAGGTGACAATATGACGCAAGTGATGAACACTTGTACTCACCATAGTTTGGTTGTAGCCATTATGGTAGATATCGTGTTGAGGCGATATCTAATATCACGTTGAGGTGATATTCTTCTTTTCATATTTGGTTGTAGCCAATATGATGGACATCACGCTGAGGTGATAAGTCCGTTGCAGGTGGAAGTCTACTCCCTAGCTGAGAGGGAGTGTTAATGATCTATTGTAGCGTCAGAAGTAACTTCCAGCGATATCCTCTTTATAATAAATTAAATGATAGCATGATGCTATTTAATTTATTCAAACTCAAGAGGTGCGATTCTTATAAAGAGATTTTTCATTTGTTAAGCATCTAACCTTAAATGAATAATCATCATTTGTGTTATGGCCGACTTGTCCTCATTGTTGCGTTTAATTAAAAGAATATATATATTTATTCTTTGTTTGGCCGACTTGATATATGAAAGGAGGTGCCTCTTCAATTTGTATATAAAGGAGTTCACTTATCATTTGTAGATCATTCAAGTTTGATTCATTTCAAGCAAGTTCAATTGAGTCAAGCGCGAATTGCATTAAGAGCAGATTGCAAATTGTTTCAAGGGCAGAGTTAGATATTGGAAGGTGCAGATTATTATCTGCCATTGCATCTTGTGTAGGTGCTGAAGGTTGGCCTTGTTATTGGCCTCATTGTAAAGAGGATTGTTGCCTCTATTTATATATATAAGAGAGATCTTTGTTGTTGGGTTTTTCTCCCTCAAGAGGAGGGTTTTCCCAGTGTATCTGCTGTGTTATTGTGTCGGATTTTGAATTAATTTTCTGTGCATATAATCTGATTATAAAATTTACAAGAATAAGTCTTTATTATATATGATCTCTGGCTGAAAGAGAAGAGTCTTCTACAGTAATGTGGCTGGAAGGAAATAAAGGGAAGCTCTGCAGATCGGCAGGGATCAGGTAAGTATAATATAAATTCAAGTAATCAGTTTAAATGAATATTAAGGGTTAGAAAAAGGTACTTAGCCAATGCTTTAGGAAATAAAACAATAATAAGTTGGATGCATTAGTAAAGTAGATATTGAATGAATAAATAGGGATTTAAATAATGAGGCAATAATGATATGATTGCTTAAATGTTATTGGATATCTATTTCTATATATATAATATATATCTGTCAAAGTAATCATTGTAAGTTGGAACCAACTAGAGATAGTAATATGTATATGTTTATATAGAATCTATGTATATATATTATTTATAATTGTGCAACAAGGATGTTTGCAACAGTTAGTGAGCATTATAAGTAATTATGACTCTTTAATATAAATGAATAAATTGTATATATATTTATTTATGAATTGTCCTCATCCTATGGTCAATCAAATATAAGGTTGAAGGAGGCGAGTTAGGAGGATGCTGTTTACGGGCCTCCCATGCTAAGTACGCCACTCCAAGGGTGGAATAGTCTTGTCTGACATTCCTGCTACTTGGGGCCAAGAGGTGGGTAGTCTTGGTTGTACGCTCGTGCTCTTGGGCTTATATGGGTTGAGTAGTTTATAGGCAACCCTTTCAAGACTTTCCTATCAAGCCAAACTATGATTGATTGTTAGGATGGATCCAAGGAACCTCAATCATAAGGAGGATGGATAAGATAGCAAGGATAGGGAATGCATATGCAAGATGTCCATTGGGTAGGCCACCCCATGAGGGTTGTCTAAGTGCGCCTCATGAGGGTCAAGGGGTGGGTAGTCTTGGTTGGACGCTTGTGCTCTTGGGCTTAGATGGATAGCTTTAGGCGGGCTTATCCTGCTTCTCATCTAAGTCTTGTTATGATTAAAGTTTCCACTATGCATTATGTATAGTGGTAGTTTAGATAGTCTTGGAATAATTATGTATCTTAAATTAATAAGCAGTGTTCCACGGAGTTTCGGGGACGGGGACGGGGACGGGGACGGGGACGGGGACGGGGGGACGGTAGGGGACGCGTTTCCGAGATGGGAGACGGGGGGCCTAAGTTTGGGGACGGCGGGGGGACGGCAGCATGGGGGTGGTGGGGGAGCGGTGCTGAAATACATATAGTACTTAAAAAATTAGTTATAAAAAGATGTATAACAATATAATTATATAACTGTAGAAGCCTAAGGATAGTAAAGTTAACACATAAAAACAAAACTTTAAACTTTAAAGTTTAAAGCTTAAACACAATAACACATTGCAATGATATATCATTTCATTGAACTAGTGAACCATTGAACATTGAAAATCAAAATGAAAATATAGACATTGGAAAATGCAACAAGAACTAGATGTTTCATAATTTGAGTTTCATAATCATGATTCATGAATCATAATTACAATCAACTATCCCTGTATCATCAATGTTCAACTTCAAAATTTCAAAAACAGAGTACAAAATAGTAAATGCTAATAGTAAATGGCTCTAGGCTAATGGCCTCGTGCCTTTGGAAGTCTCCTAGAAGTTTCCTTCGAGTCTCCCAGATTTTGCTTGGAGTCTCCTAGAAGTTTCCCTCGAGTCTCCCAAAAGTTTCCTTGGAGTTTCCTTGGGCGGAGGGGACTTCTGGAAGTCTCCCAGAGGTTTCCCTGGAGTCTCCCAGAAGTTTCCCTGAAGTTTCCCTGGAGTCTCCCAAAAGTTTCCCTGAAGTCTCCCAGAAGGGGACGGGGGGACTTTGGGGGGGACGGCGGGGAAACGGGGGGGCGGCGGAGGGACGTTTCCTAGGCGTCTCCCTGTCTCGGAAACGTCCCCGTCTCGGAAACGGGTGGTTTTTTCGGGGGGACGCGTCCCCGTGGAACACTGTTAATAAGACATTTTTTATGTTTTGATTACATGAATTATATTTTCAATATTATCTAACATGATTGTAGGGCCTAAAGCCCAGATTTATCTTGTTTAAAGCATTAAGTGGTAAGTTATAGCCCTAACTACATCAAGCGTGTGATTCTAGGATAAGATTTAGGGTTATCCTAGAAAGGGGACATTACACTTGTTTCTTGTTGTATGCCCTTCTAAAATTTCACATTGTTTCTCTATTCTAGCAAATGCTATTCAACCCAAATTTGTCATGCACTCCTTGGTCGTTAGATCTTTCCCTCAATCTACCATATACCTTGAATTGTTATACACCATAACCTCCACTTTACAACACAATTCTTCTATTGTGATTGTAATACTTTCACCTACTTCCGTGAATGATCAGTTTTCTCCGTTTGTTATTATTCAATCGCATGCTTCATTGGCCATACAACCTTGTAGAAAAATATGCTACACTCAACCATACAACCTCCTATGTTCTATTGATAGTGGCCTACTTATTTCATGCTAATTGAGATTTAGGAATAGTATTGGACATCTTTGAATCTTCCTCGGTGGATGAGACAACTTCTAGGATTGAGAGCTCATTCTTTGCTTTCCTTGAAGTAGGAGGGTGTTCTACATGACAAAATGCCATTGGCTTATCTTGGGATTTAGTGTAGACGAGCATCACTTGATGGAGACCTTAGAGTGAATACTAGTTGTGACTTTCATGGCTACTAGTTTTAGATGTAAGTCATTGGGTTCAGAGCTGGTGGATGTTAAGGGATAGGATGGTGCCTCAAAAGATAATTGACCAGCTATTAAGAAGCTTGAGCAAGTGGTAATAGAGGAAGTCAATTTTAGATGAGAAGGGCAATTAGTGAAGGTGCTTAGATTCGGGTTTAGAATAGAGGAAGTCAATTTTAGATGAGAAGGGCAATTAGTGAAGGTACTTAGATTAGGGTTTAGATGTGATAGAGTATTACATGCCTCAAATTGTGGAGTGATTGTGATTGCATTCTAATTTTCACCCTTCAGTGCAACACAATGAAACAGATGTGTGGTAGAATTGCTCTTCGAATTAGAACGGGAAGCACCCTAGTAAACAAAAACAAACCTGATTTTAACAATATGTAAACAAGGTATGTCTTGTTGAATTCAATTAGGAAACAAGGGTTGATATGCACTTCTACTTTAGGTAAAAGGTTCTTATGCTTTTTGACTAAGGTAAACCTTTGAGTATGACACTTATACTATTCAACTAAATGCAGAAACTGAACATTGCAAGTACACACAAAGATAAGATTGGTTTGAACCATACAAAAGACTTGATGAATAAGAAGAGGGGAATTACATGAAAAGCTATTAGATCCGCTTTATCTTGTAGTTAACAGTAAAAGCACTTCAATCCACTTTGTCTACATTCATTAGATGTTGCACATCAAATACATAGTTCAATTCAAAGCTACAAATGCCAACCTAACAACTATTGTAATACAAAGCCTCTAATAATAGTTAAGTATTATTTGACTCATAAAAGCACAATAATATGTAGGACAGAAAACACTTCAACAATAATTTAGAATCAAAATAGGTATTATTAAATTCTATTAAAACAATATTGAATTCTGGGTCAACAGTAAGAACTCTAAACTAAGTGCTAAAAGCACTTATTTATAATGTTTGCAAAGCTATTGCATGAGAAAATAATAAAAAAGGCCAAGTACAACTTCTATTCTAGGAGTAGATTTCTTGTATGCAATGCAAGCTTTATTGCAACGTTCTATCCACTAATACTAAATTTAAACTGGGGCAATCTTCAAGTAGGCTGCTGGTAAAGACTACTGCAAACTAGCACTAGAACTCTAATCTCTTGCATGACAAGAAATTCAAAAATACAATTCTAAAATTAGAATCCTGAGAAAGCATTTTGGGCTGAAATTAGGCACAAGTGAAAATAGCATGGGCTATAAATAGCTCTGTCTAGAAATAGACTTTTAAAAATGTACTCTTCTCCTTGAAAACGGTGATTGCTAAAAATAGCAAATCTTAGGTGGCTCTAGATGAAGATTCTAATGGAATGTTTCCTCTATTTGGATCATGACTGATCCTCTGAAGACACTTTGAAACTTTGGCAATCCACTTTGATGCTTAAATCCAAAAACTTTTCTTCCTATGCATCCCTTGTCAACTTTGCAAACTTTGCAACACCAAGCTTCTTCAGTGATATCCTTGAAGAGAGTCCTCTTCTCATTCATTTTCACCTTGCTTGTTTTTTGTCTTTGAGTTCAGCGAATTGATGAGGAAGTTTGGAGAAGAAGAATGAATAGGGTTTAAGAACAAAATACTGAAAATCTGAAATATCCCTGCTAGGGTATTGCCCTATATCTCTGATTTCCAACTTCTGAATTCTGACCTAATTTTCTAAATTTTTGTTTTCTGCTCAAACCCTAGATTCTGATCTGATTTTCTGATTGCAAGCATAAGGACAGTGAACACAAAAGCAACCAAAGATTCCAATAGCAAAGCAATTATAAGTCCTTATGATTGTATTTCCAAACATGAGACTTATCCAACCAAAACATCATCGAATTGCAAGTATAAACATGAAATAAAATCTGATTTTTTCGGTTGAACAGCTACTGCTATAGATCAGAATTCTGAAATATGCAAGTTATATTCAAACAATAGGCCAATCATGCACAATAATACATCAGATCTCTGCTGTTACAAATCAGACTTTAAATTAGGCTTGTGCATACCAAAAATCAATAGCAAATGAACCAAGAAATTGATAGAAATGATCTTCCAAGGGCAGCGTTCCAATTAGGGCATGAACTCCTATGTTTTCCACTCTTCAACAAGAAGGAGATCTGCTCCAAATCTGATTGCCCAGGTCTGCAATAAGTCTGCTAGGGTTTTACTGCTCCAAAATGACAACAATTGATGCACAACAATCCTCCAAACAACTCCAAATGATGGTACTCAAAATGTAGGGCAAAACCCTAAGCAATGATGACAAAAAGCACCAAAAATCATTCCACAAACAATGGCGAATGAGGTCTGATCTGCTGCTGCTACAAATCTGAAGATGTTATCAAACCCTAGCTACCATCAAACACCAAAATTGCCGTCCAAAAGCAAGGCACTCATCTAGGTAGTGGCGCTCAAACCTAGGGTGAAACCCTAGCCAATATGCAACAAATCTTGCCAAATGATGTCTTCTTCAAATCTGATCTGCAAATCTGATTTGGAATTCTGCTCTTCTCCTTTGCCAAATAGCAATGAAGCACAAGTAGACCTCCGTTATGAAGTCTTCCCAAGATGAGCTAGGTTTTCGTCCAACTCAGCCACAATTCGCTAGGGTTTTTGTCCTTCGAATAGTTGCAACAAGTTGCTGAATCAAACTGAAGATAATACACACCCTGATGAAATGCCTTTTAATGAACTTGCATTTATATAAGCTTCACCTTTTCTCTCCAATTTGGCCGACCCAATTTGGGTGCCCAATTTGACCTTTTAAATTTGAATTATTTCTTTTTTTAATTCTCCAAATGGGGCACACTTTTCCACAAATTAAAATACTATTTTTTTCCCTCCTTTAATCTCCCAAAAGGGGTCGTTCAGCCTCATAGAAAAATTATAAAAATATTTTGGCTTCACATAAAATAATAATAAATTATGGGAAAATTAATTCCCAAGTCTGCCAAGCCAAATCAAAATAATTGAGCCATAAAGAATTCTTTTTCTAATTATTCAAGGCTCAAACCAAATATTTGGGGACATTATAGTCGTCCCTTCTCGAGATTGCTTGTCTTCAAGCAATGATAAGCTTACCACCGCTTGGATCCCAAATCCTTATATCATCACACTTGGAAAACATGAATAGAGAGAAGCGTGGGGACATTATATCCTCCCTTCTCGAGATTGCTTGTCTTCAAGCAATGATAAGCTTACCACCGCTTGGATCCCAAATCCTTATATCATCACACTTGGCAAACATGAATAGAGAGAAGCATCTCTTAGTGCTAACAACACCAAACAACTCTCCAAACCCTATAGATCTCTGATGGATGTGTAGAGCACCCTTCACAAGCAGAAGAAAATATATAATCACCCCTCCTAGGTTGCTGATGTAGAATAGAACAATCACCTCCCAACTGAAAAACAAACCCAAGTGAGTGCAAATACCATCGCCAATGTCATATGATAATGGAGTATCATCCATATGTCATCCTCCAATGATGAAGAGATGATCCACTCCTCTTCAATTCACCCAAACAACTGCTATCCCCGAAGCACTCCCTAGAATAACCATGTTTGCTAGTGTGGAACAACCATCTCTCCACAATGTATGAAGTAGTAACCCATGAGGTAGGGTTGGAACATCAATGCCCTCATGCTCATACCCATACTATACACCATAGTCCAGTTGAAACACAAACATTTGCAACTCAAAGCCAAGTGTCTCCATGACAATACCTCCATACCTTGGATCATAGATCAGCTAAAACTTCATTCCTCCAAGTGTGTGCCAATCAAAAGGAAATGCCTGCATGATATGTGCCATAAGTCTTGAAAGTAGGGCAGCCTCATGCTTCACCAAAGAGTCATCAATATGATGGGATTGTATCTCATCACAACTAAACTCCTCAAGTTCTCCATGAATGACCAAAGGCCCGACCAAATCTGAACCACCAATGTCTCCACCTATACATGTATACATCACATCGTTGGCTGGTCCAAAAGGTGTATGCTCAGCTATCCCATCTACATCTATGATTTGAGCCTTCAACGGGCTCTCTAAAAGAGGTAACTCACGATCCTCATAATGTAAACTATGTGTACATTTTCTGAATCATACGTCTTTTGACGTTCATCCAAATTTGAATGTTCTTCTTCCTTGCTGACGTCAAGAGGCTCATCCCTTGCATGCTCAACATTTAGACATTGTTCCCTTGGAAGAAATAGTGATCTAAGATATGATTCCCTTTGTTGCCTTGCATGATCTAGATGATTGCAATGTTCCTTGCCCTCCTGCAGGTGCTGTCTTGCTTGGGCAGCCAGCAACTTTGCCTTCCTAGCTTTTGGTAACCACTTTTCACACATATCTTGTGTATTCTTCACATCTTCAGTAGTATGATATACAAAATCAGAACTTTTGTGGCTTGAATCCACAATACATTCCTTATGTTAACATTCACATCTTGAGTGCCAACATTGGGAGACCCCTCAATACCATTATCCTCATGTGAAATAACTGCTATCTCATGGTTATGCAAAGAAATACGACTGCTGTCATAAAACAGAAAATCAGAACTGCTGTCATATCTCTGTGTGGTGTCCTCTAGCACCTCAAACACTTCTTCCTTTGCCGAGTGCTCTCCCGCAAGTGCAGATCCAAAAGGTGACTCCAACTGAAAATCAGATGCCTCAAGGCTGATCCTCTTGGATGTGAAGATAAGGAACTGCTGTTGCACATCAGAGAATCAGTCCTTACCTCATACCCTTGTGCGATGTCTTCATGACTCTTAATCACTTCTCTTTGCACAGTTAAATGGTCATCAATAACTGCTGATCCGAGAGATGTTTCCAACTGAAAACCAAGTGTGCCACTTGTCATATGGCTGCAAGTTATATCTTCATGTCCACTCTTCACAATCTTCACATTGAATTGTTGTTGTTCTTTGGATGTGGCTGCCATGGAAGACTGAATTTCTGCTGTAGATGATGAAGAATGTGCCAAGCTCAACTCCAAACAAAGCTCATCAACTTGATTCTCCAATTCTTGAAGGGCCCATTGAGTGTTCTTCAAAGAATCCATAGTATCTTTAAGCTCAAAGGTGAGCTTATCAACTTCATTTTCCTTTCTTCTCAATGCATCAAAATATACCTTATCAAGCTGGAGGAGATGATCTCTATCCGCAAGTAAGTGTAGGTAGTTTGATTTCACTACCACCAAGGCCTTCTTGAGTTCGTGCAAGTCATCAAGAGATAGACCTCCTTCAAGTCATTATAAGCAGCCTCAAGCTTAAGACTGCAGTGCCTTATTCGAGAAAGCATTTGAAGGCTCTTGAAACGTTTTGTCAACAGGTCGGGATGCAAGTGAACACTAGCAAAACCAAAATAATGATCTCCTCATTGCGAAGAAAAAAACAATAGATTGAATTTCTCTTTGAAGGCAGGCTGTTGGAAATAGTGGACGAGTACAAGTACCTTGGGCTTGATTTTCACAACAAACTCAACTAGGAAACATGTAGAGCAAAAAGAATTTAGGGAGGCTGGAAAGCGCTATACTCTTTGCAACATAGATGTAGAAATGCAGAATTATGGGATTGGAAAATTAAAAGAACGCTTTTTGGTCTACTTGTCACTATGGTGATTCTTTATGGGTGTGAAATTTGGGGCAGCAGCATGTCAGATCAGAAATGGAGACAAGTTTAAAGAATACAAAAAACATCTAATTATAAGCAGCCTCAAGCTTAAGACTGCAGTGCCTTATGAGATTTTATTGACTGAGACCGGTACTTTTCCCTTGGAGGCTTCGGCGATGATCCAGTTATTAAGCTACCTAAAGAAGGTCCAGAATAGGGAGAATCATCGCTGGCTTAAGCTAACTGTGAAGGAAGAGCTAACTAGAAGAAAGAGCACCTGGATGAAACTTAATGTCAAATGGATGAAAAAGTGGGATGTTGAGATGCATGAGTGCCCAAACACAAATGAAGAAATTAAAAAATATGTGAGAAAAATTTAAATATGCTATATGGATGAAAAAAAATAGGGCGTAAAAAGGATTATTATATCAAAGAATTCAATCCCACGAGGGAACATGAAGAAAAGGCCTATATAGGAGCTAATATCAAATGGAAAGCAAAAATGTTGATAGCTCAATTGCGAACTAGTTCACATCATCTTAGGTGTGAAACGGGTAGGTGGGTGGTTCCTAAAGAGGAGTGGGAAAATAGAATATGCCTATTCTGTAACAAGGGTATGGTGGAGACGGAATGGCAGTTCATCATGGAATGCTCAACATATAAAGACATCCGGGCCAGCTATGGGGATACCGTGCAGGTTGATAATTTAAATACCTTGTTTGAAGAGTCAAGGTTAGACAAAATTGCAAACTTCATCATCAAAATACATTGTAGAAGGGCTGATCTCCAATAGAGTCTACAAACTGTCTAGGGCCTTTCTGTGGGAGGTTCTGGTGCTGTTCTTGGGTCCCATAGGCTTCTTTGGCCTCGTGGACGTCATTAAAATATTTCATTTCATTTCATTCAAAACCTTCATGCTTCTCTAGAGCCTTCCAATACAAATCTGCCATCATCTTATGAACATGATCAAAATGAATTGGGGCTGCCACAATCTTACCTTCGTTTACCTCCAATTGTCCTTCCAAGTGATGTGACTTATGAGACCCAACACCTCCGTGCAAAATTTCTGTGTGGTCTTCATAAATGTGCACTTCCAAATCAGCTTCCTTCATGACCTCTTCTTCATTACGTCCATATGTGGAAACTAGGTCATCATCATGCTCAATCAAAGGGTCACTATCAAAGTAGTGAGTAGAATTTTCTACATCGTGCTTTTCCTCAAGGGCTGATCTAGAAAGTGTATGTACAACTATGATCTCCTTAACCACCAAGTGATCCTCCATATCTTGCAATGCCAAGTTAGTCTTATCCAAACCTCTTTGTTCACCACATATTGAAATTTCTGAATTGCCATCATATGTATAAACAATGTCCATCTCAAAGACACCCAAATCACAATTTGATTTCTTGCCAATATGAGGTAAAGGTGATGAAGCAATGCTAGGCTCAATTAATGAAACATCACAAGAACCCATACCTTCATGTAGCTGATCTAACATGGCTGGTTTGACAATCTCCATGGCAGTATCTTCTTCAATCTTCATCTGCTCTTCATTTGTAGCTTCAATAGGTGAATCTCTTTTGTCCTTGTCCTCATAGGGCTGAAGTGAACTTTTGAACATGTCTTCTTTAGGGCTGCATGCTGACTGATTTTTGTCCTCATAATTACTTGTAGACTGCAAGTCACAAACAAGTACTTCTTCCCTTTTTACAACTTTTCTTCTCCTCAAAATTTCTTCGTCTTCTCCTTTTGGTTCAACCAGAAATTGTTTGAATGTGAGAACATCTTGAATTTCCTTAGGAAGAGAGTAGTATTCATCAAATCTGGTATAGACTTTAGCTATTGTTGGTGAGGCATATCCATGAAGCATATGGTAGCATTCATAGTTCCAAATGTAGAAGACACATGAATCAACTGCTGTAATCCAATATGCAAATGCTAACACCACAAGCTGGCAGGATCAAGGCTATGATACCACTGAAATATCCCACATAGGATTTTCCCCTAAGACTGATTTTGAAACTCATAATTCTGCCCTAATTTTTTTCATTTTAATTTTTTGCTCAAACCCTAGATTCTGATATGAATTTTCTGAATTCAAACAAGGGTGAACAACAAACATATACGCTTCCAAAATGCTCAAACAAATAAACAAATACCCATAAAGTTATCATCAAAACATGGAAGAAGTCTGCTTTCGAATTGTCTAATTTGCTGTTACAAAATCAGAATTATTGTCCATGCAAGAACATCACAAAATAGGCTCAAACATGCCCAAAATTACTCCAGAAGTCTGCTGCTACGAGTCAGTCCTAATTACATGCCAAAATGCATAGAAAATGATGCTCCAAATGAATCCTAGCTGGGCGAACTACTCTAGCTATGACAAAATGCCAAAATGAATGCAAAATATGGATGAAGATGCCTCCAAAATCCTACTAAATGATGTGCTGGCGTGCTGGTCTGAAGATGAGGGTTTGAAACCCTTGCAAGCTCCCAAATGAACTCCAAAATGCCAAATCGCCCCTCCAAAACCTAGGCGCCCTTCCTCCAAGTGGTGTGCTCCACTCTAGGGTGAAACCCTAGGGCAAAGCAATGCAAAATCTGCCTCTAAAATGTTGTCTATCTGATCTGCAAATTTGAATGTTACTTTCTAGCCCATAGTTTTTCACAAATGTCCTTTCAAGCACAAGTAGACTTCCGTCATGAAGTCCTCCCAAGATGAGCTAGGTTTTTGTCCAACTCACCCACAATTTGCAAGGGTTTTTTGTAGTGTTCCATGGGCCTGGGGGACGGGGAAATCGGGGGACGTCCGGGACGCGTTTCGGAGACGGGGGGACAAAGGGCCTAAGTTTGGGGACGACGGGGGACGGCGGCGGGGGGGTGGCGGGGTGGTGGTGCTGATATAGTTATACATATACTTATAGTACTTGAAAAACTAGTTTTGAAAAGATGTATAACAGTATAAGAATTACATTTCAAATGAAACTATAGGAAATTAGTAAAATTATAACATGGCAAAATTTGAAATACTAAATCTAAATATGAAGATATCTTGAATGCTAATTGCTAAATAAAATTTGACAAATGAAATTGTCAAATTGGAGATTTCTATTATATCGCCAAATATGAATATCTGATGTCATATGAGATATCACAAAGTCTATAAAGATGATTAATTGATTACATGATTCATCATTACAATGAGTAGCATTACAAAATGAAAAGACAAAATGCCAAAATGTCAAAACTCAAAATGTAGTGAATGGAGGCCTCTAATCATCTACAAACTCCTCATCACTGGAACTGTTGGACTCCACAAGGTCAAGATCCCTCAAGCTCACACCAACCAGCCCTGCATCTGAAGTGGTAGGATCATCCTCATCAATCTGTGAAGGCTCCTCTGGCTCCACATCCCATCGTGCTGCTGGACTCTCCTTGTACACAACTGTCTTGCGGTCCATGAGACGCAAAGCACTGTGTACAGCCACAAGCTTCTCTGCTCTCTTAGAGGTAAGTCTGTTCCTCTTAAGAGAGTGGATGAAGCTATATGTAGACCAGTTCCTCTCAGCAGCTGAAGAACTGGAAACCTGGGATAGCAGACAAATAGCTAGAGTGGTGGTCAAAGATTTCAAACCATGACAATTCCACCACAAAAGTGGGTCCTCCTGTGCCATAGAAACTATATCCACCTTTGTTGCATCTGAATAGCCTCTAAGAGTGGCAAATTTGGTCCACTCAGTGCGAATTGTGCTGGCATCTGTAGAATCATACATCTTCTCTATGCACCTAAAGAAACCCGCCTTCACCTCATCATCCTGAATCGGTGTCACTCTACCCGGTCTAGCCATGTACCACTTAGGATTCAAGGCAAAGGCAGCCATATGCAAAGGAGTGTTCAACTTGTCCCATCTGCGCTGAATGATTGGCCGGATGTGCTCATTGTAGAATGCTAGAGAGGGGTCCTTCACTCACACAGCAGCCCTCATCTGGTCAAGCATAGAGTCGATGCACTCATACACCTCTCCAAGGTTAGGTGCATCCCCATCCCCATATCTGATAACCTGGAATACTGGAGAAATGATGGAGACAATGTATTTCGCATCAGTCCAAAACACATCACTCTTCACTATCTCCTTCACCCTTCTCCCCTGTGCTGTCTTGGCCTCGGCCCACCTATTCCACTCATTAGTCATAACCATGAGTTGCAATGCCTCTTGCAACTCAATCATTCTCTCCAAGAGAATGAAATATGATGCATATCGGGTCTCCACCGGTTTCAAGAACTCCTTTCGCGAAGGTCCTGAAGAGTGCATGGGAAGTGTGGTGGTTGCAGATAAACATCTGCACATCTCTCGCATCGGTGACCACTCCTCTAATCCAATCAATCTTCCCCATGTCCTTGAGTGCATTGTTCATGGCATGCACACAACATGGGGTCCACCAAATATGTCTATAGGCTGCCTCAATGAGTTTCCCTGCTGCTCTACACACATGGGCTGCATCTGTGACTACTTGGACCACATTTTGTGGCCCAACCTCCTCAATAGCCTCCCTAAGGACATGAAACTGAAAATCAGCATCTTTGCGATGCCCTATACAATCAACTGCTCTAAGGAAGTATGGGCCCTCTGCACATGTGACCATGATGTTGATGAGTGGACGATGGCTAATGTCCGTCCACCCATCCATAACTATACTGCACCCAGATGCCACCCAACATGCCTTCATCTTCTCCATCAAAATATTGATCTTGGAATAGCACTTATCCAAGATCGAGGTCCTCATTTTCGTCTCACCTGGTGGCACATATGATGTTCCTCCCTTCGCCACCATAGCCATCATCTCCCTATAATAAGGAGACTGTGTAACATGAAATGGAATGCCATTGGCAAAGAAGAACTTGCCAATGGATTCATCTATCTCATCTCTCAGCTGCACATTAAACATATTAGCTATGGGGTTACTCTGTGATGTCTGCAACTTGTGTTTCCCTGTGGCTGTCCCCCTAGCGACACTAGAAGTGGAAGTGGATGAAGATCCAAACATCATTCCTCCCGTCTGAAAAGTATGTGGCACTGACGCATGATGGGTTTGCTGAAGGGCTGCCCTAGCAGTCAAAGTAGTAGGGACTGAAATATTTGTGTCCTCTGGAATGCCCCAAAGCTTGTTAAACTCCATTCTATATTTTATATTTTGAGCCTCCTTCAAAAACTTACAATGCTCCACACCTTTTCCTATCCAAAAAAGAAAGTGTGCATTCACTCGAGTGATGCTACCAAACCAATTAGTCCCACAAATGTTGCACTTCCACTTCCTTGTTCCCCCACCTGATTGTGATGTGCCTTGTATTCTTGTAGCAAACTGTTTTAGAGGAGACTTTGGATCAAAATGACCCCTAGCAAACTCTGCCAACAATTCTGAAGGGCAGCTTGTACTAGCTGGTGCACTCGCCATGGAACTAGATTGGGCTGCAGGATCAGCCCCATGGTCATCCCCCTCATTCTCAGGTTCAAAATCTGAATCATGTTCACTATGAGAATGGATTTCCATGTCATCCCCACTCACGTCTTGGGTGCTCATCGTGAAAGTGACACTGCATTTCACAAAATTAAAATAAAATCAGCCTACTTTAACAAATTGAAACAATGAAATACAAATTGAAATAACAAATTTGAAATTTTAATTTTGAAAACAAAATTTACAATTTATAATTTAAAAATCAGCCTACTTTAATTTTATATTATTTAAAAATTTAAATAAAAATATTAAATTAACAAATAATAAAATTTGATGTTGAATCTTGAGGGCAAAATGATGAAGATGAATGAATCATTCATCATTTTGCCCTCAAGATTCAACATCAAATCTGATTTTGAGATGAATAAGAAAAAAAAGCAAGTTTAATATTAAAATTTTAAAATAAAAAATTTGATGTTGAATCTTGAGGGCAAAATGATGAATGATTCATTCATCTTCATCATTTTTCCCTCAAGATTCAACATCAAATCTGATTTTGAGTCTTTGAGATGAATAAGAAAAAAAAAAACAAGTTTAAACTAAGAAAATAAAACAAAAACAACAAGAAATTTGAAAAAAACTTCAAAAACCCTACCTTGTGCTTGAAAAATCTCTCCAAAATGAAGTAGAATCCTCTTCCTCCTCTTCTTCTTGCTCCTTCTCACTCCTATCACACTTGCAATCTTTTTTTTCACTCCTTCAATCAGACTTCTTCACTGTTTTTCCTCTTTCTTCAGCTGGCTGCAAAAAAAATCAGTCTTTGTAAATGTGATTGAAATGATCAAATTAAGAGGTTTTGTGTTGTTTTAGAGGAAGGGGTGGGGCCCACGCCAAATTAGGGCAACAATAAAACAAATAAAAATAAAAATTTATTTAATTTTTTTGTGTTATGTCGCCCATTGACGCGTCTCTTGAGAGAGACGCCTGGCGTCTCCCCAGGAGACTTGGAGACGTCTCCCCTTCTCTGGCGGAGCACCAGCGGCGGTGGTAGGACGGTGGAAAACGCCAAGTACTCGTCTCCCCGTCCTCGAGATGTCCCTGTTTCTGAAACGCGAGCTAATTGGGGGGGAAACGCGTTTCCGTGGAACACTGGTTTTTTGTCCTTGGAATAGTTGCAACAAGTTTCAGATACGAATTGAAGATAATATGCATGATGATCCAATGCCTCCACAATGATCTTGTATTTATTGCAAAAATCCTTGCGTTTCCTAGAGGGGGACGTCTCAGAGACTTGGGGACTTGGGGGGGGGGGACATCCCCCCACTAGCCCACCACCAGCACCACCATCCCACCACCAATGTCATTGTCTCCAAGATGCCGCTAGGACTTTGAGGATGCTAGGGTGTCCTCAAGATGTCTAGGGGACTCCTAGTTCTTATACATCTTTTTATAACTATTTTTTCAAGTACTATATGTATTTCAGCACCTTGCTGCCTCCCCACCGCCATACCCCCACCGCCCCCAAACTTAGTCCTGCCGTCCCCACGTCCCCGAAACGCGTCCCCTAACGTCCCCCCGTCCCCGTCCCCGTCCCCGTCCCCGAAACCTCGTGGAACACTGCTTGCAAGCCAAATAAAAATAATTCTTTATGGCTCAAACCAAATATTCAGGGACATTACAAAATCAACCTAAAAAAGAAGAATCAGGGAATGTCTTTGAACAGCTCAAACTCTTAAAAAAGCATCTGAAGATGATAAAATCCTAGCTGGTGATACGAGTGTTGTAACATAATTTGATGAGAAATATGAAATATGTTAAATGGTGATGAACATCTTTTGTGAAGTTTTGACTGTTATAGAAATTTCAACTCTTGAATCCCAGCTGAAATGACTGCTGCACTGCCATAACTTCTGCTAGTAGGTGACATTTTCGTGCTGAAAGTTATCAAATGATAATGCCCTGCTGAAGACTGAAAAGCTCAATGGCAAATTTCCTGCTGATTCCAGGCACTTTGTAGATGACGACCATTGCTGTTGACATTCAAAACCAATGAAAGTTGCCGCTTTGTTGCTCTGCTACCAAGCTTTCAGATATGACTGTTATACTGCAATGAAGTCTGATGGGAAAGCAATGAAGTGTAGGGATCTTATTTAAACACCAGAAATAGCTGCACTCTTTTGATTGAAACGATACAACAGTCTATGAATTGTTGCACCCTTTAAATATAATTTGTAGTCCTATAACTTAATCTGATTGGCACATTTCTATGAATAGAAATTGCAGCTTTTGACAAATCTTGGTTGGCCCTACACTTAGGGATGCACTTATATGAAGGTTTTCTGCCTTATTTTCAGAACACCAATCCTTCTTTGACTTGTGTGCACTTGTATATGGAGTTTAGAACTTGAAACTGATGCTAATTTTACCTTGTGAACTGTGCACTTATCAATGCAATTCTGAGCTTGAAATTGAAAACACCATTTTTCTTTATATAGGCATACTATTTATAATGGAAAATGGTGCTTGAAACGTGAATCTCTTTCTTCTTTATATAGCTGCACCTTTGTCAATGTAAATTCTCTTGAAAATTGTTGATTTCTTTTCCTACATAGAGGTGCAAACTTGTGCAAGCGATTTTGATTTTTTATCTTTGAATATATATTTCTTCAATCAGGTGCGCACCTAACAATGGATCTTGGACACCAATTTCCTTTATAGATGTGTGCACCTTACAATGCAATTCTTTGATTGGAGCTTCAAACTTGTTTTTCCCCGTAGAGGTGCACCCTTAACAATAGGATATCGGACTTAGATTTGGAATGCCATTTCCTTCGCATATGTGTACTTTACAATTTAATTTGATCCTTGATTTTGAATGTCCATTTTCGTCACATATGTGTGAAAGAATGTGTTTAATCACATGATTTGATGTCTTGTATCCTCAATCCTATGATGAATTTGACAACATATGCTTGCTTTAGAAACATGTTACACAACTACGTCCAACACTATGCCAAGCACTTGATTTATAGGTAAACAAGAAAACACCCAAATGATTTAATTGATCCATGGGTCTTCAACCATGGTGAAAATCCTCCAACCAAAACCATGCATCCAACCCTATGAGGATGATTCCAATGCTCCAAATAGATTCTCTGACCCCCTACAAACAAGGTGTCTACTGAGTGAAACCAAGCACCCCAATGTGGTGCAATCAATTCACCTTACAAGATGCTATTTCGTACAAGTAAATTTAGCTAGTCAAAGGTGCTTTTCAACAATGTCAATTGTAACCCCATCATAAATGCTCTTGCAATGTAGTCGCACTATAGATTCTCCTACAAAATGTACTCCCATGTCATACATGACATTCCAAGTGATGAGATTAATCTTGTAAGCAAGATTCCTTTCTAATTGGCACATCATTTGATTGATGCTTATTCAATATTTGTATAGGAGCTCTAACCACTGCGTGTGAAGATTATTCAATTAGTAAGTTGTAAACGTTAGTATTAAGTGAATCAGGTTGTTTAGGAGCTTTGTCTATTGTGTGAGGTGGTTGGGTCGAGGATAGTGGTAGGGAAGGGTGGGTCCTTGTCACAAAACATCTTGGTTGGTTCAGTCCAATGATGAACATACACAATAACCTACTAGAGGGGTAGGTTGATGGGGCTTGAGGAGGGTAAAATATTATTATTGCAGGGTGTACAACACACATTCCCAACAATCTCCCACTTGTATAAATTGAATAAGGGAGCCAACAAAATAAACATAGATTAGCAACTAGGGGCAACAATTCTCAAAGTCATTTGACATTAAGCATTTTTCTTTTGTGTTCATTGGCTTGTGTATTTGCTCACAACTCCCACTACATAAGCAATGTGTGATCTAGGACACACAATGGTAGCATGGTTCATGTCCTCAATACTTTTGAAGACCTTCAAATTTGAACTTCATTATAGACACTAGTTTGGAACTAACAATCTTTTTTCCAACAAACAACTTATGATTATTCTTAAGAAGCATGGAACTGTTACATCCACTACTCACAATTCTAGCATCCAACTTGTATAGAGTACCTATTTGGACTCCTCTTTTTAGCACCAATGCTCCTCTTTTTAGCACCAATGCTCATCTAACATCTTGTAGTTAGCCTTGCCAAATATTACCTACACACTTGAATCTTTCATCTTGTTCACAAAGATTAGATTTCTAGCTAAACCTAGAACATGTAAAACTCTAGAGAGTGACTTCACTCTCCCATCTTTAAACATCAATTTGACTTTATCTCCTAATGATCTTATGAGTTGAGCTATCACCTAAGAAGACATCACATCCATGATGACTTTCACATTCAAAAAACTACTACTTATGAAGAATCATATGACAAGAAGCTCTTAAAACAATCAACTGTGTATCATTGCATACTTGTGTACTTGAAGATTCTAAGAACACATCTACTTCTTCAGTGGATGATTCCAATTCCAAAGAAGAGGCATCATCAAATGTGTTGTCTTTCCCAATCTTCTTAAACTTGCATTTTTTTATATGCCTAGATTTACCGCAATTCCATCATTTCACCTAAAACTTCCTAAGACATTTACCTTTAGAGTTTGATTGTTTATCTTCTTACTTGTTCTCGCCTTTACCATGGGAATGACCTCTTACAAATAGTGTGTCCTTTATAACACCCTCCATGGATTTCTACCTTATTTCTTCTAATACCAAGCCTCCAACCACTTCTTGAACATTCAACTTAGTAGAGGTTTTGTAGATTGCAATAACTTACTCATGGATTTGATGAAGAACATTACAAGGTAAAACTTCCAAAGAAAGAGACTTGCATTTTTTTATACCTAGATTTACCACAATTCCATCATTTCACCTTAAGACTTTTCAAGACATTTACCTTTATACTTCAATTGTCATATCTTCTAACTTGTTCTTGCCTTTATTATGGGAATGACCTTTTATAAATAGTCAGAGTTGCATGGACACGGATACAGTATTGGATACATATACAACCATTTTTCAAGACCCCTAATATGGATACGACAAGATACGACATGATATGACATTCATAAAAATAAAAAATCCATATATATAACACAATTATTTAAGTTATTTAAGGAGATTTTCATTACTTTAGAAGCGATATGGACACATAATTGCTATATATTCCACAATGTTTATATTTAAATATACTTTCATTGTCAAAACATAATTCAAATACATTGATAGAATCACATGCTATCAAAAATATCATCACTATTCTCTTGAAACTGGAGTTCTAGATCATCAAGATTGTTTTAAGAGCTAGGATAGTTGGATTGAGAATGACTACCATCTAGACTCTTTGAACCAAATGAAGATGTACCAGAGGATCCTCCTACTGTGTTAGAATTCTCAACAATGGCATTGAGATGTGTCAATGCATTTATGGATACATCAATATTGCTCATCTCAGGTTGCACATCCCAAAGTCTGTTAGGTCCCTTTATGTAGTCTGTGGACAAATGTGACAAGAGATGAAGATGGGAATGAACATATACAAGGTCCTTCACTTTACTAGCTGCTAACCTATTTCGTTTCACCAAATGGATGAAGCCATATGTGCTCCAATTTCTCTCAGATGCAAAAGAACTTGAAACCTATAAAAGAAATGATATTAAAAGTTATATAGATGCAAACAACCAAATTAAAAATAAAATATTAATATTTTGAATTGGAATATAACTCATAATATTAAACCTGCAATAAAAGTTTGATTGCCAATTTTTGCAAATGTTTAGTTGCTGCACCATGAAAATTCCACCATTTCACAGGGTCCATTTCTTTTTTATCTGCCATTGCATCAACATCTACATAAGCTCCATCAGAGGATGCAAAAGTTCCAAACTCATCTCAAAGCTCCACATCAACTCTAGGATCTGTAAACATCTTTTTGAAGGCTTTTTTATATCCATCAATTACTTCAATATCCATATTTGGTGCAGTTCTATTTGGTAGTGCCAACATGCCAATATGGTAGTACTTAGGGTTCAAAGCATACGCCAAAAGTTGCAAAGGAGTTGTCATTTTATCCCACCTCTTCTTGATTATCTCATATATTTGTTTGTAAAAAAATTGAGAGGGGTCTTGCTCTTTTGTTATGATCAATGTTCCACAGAGTTTCTTGAAGGGGATGCGTCCCCTATCGGGGACATGTCTTGGGGACGGGGGGACAAGGGGTCTAAGTTTGGGGACGGCGGCAAGGGGTGGCGCTGATATACATATGGTACTTGAATAACTAGTTATAAAAAGATGTTTCAGAATAACATTTCAAATTAAACTTTGGCAAAATAGTAAAATTGCAAATACTAACATTTTGAATACTTGAATACTATTAGTAATCAAATAAAATATTAAAATTTGACAAATGAAATTGTCGAATTTGAGATTTCTATTATATGAATATCAAAAATATGACATGTCACATCATAATATCAATTCATAATGATAAAAATGATTACAATGAGTAGCATGAGTACATTGATATCATAATCAAAATAAGTACAAAATGCAAAAATGTAGTGAAGGGAGGCCTCTAATCATCCCCAAACTCCTCGTCACTTGTACTATTGGAATCCTCGAGATCAAGCTCAGTCAAACTAACACCAACCAGCCTTGCATCTGAAGCCGAAATTGGAGCATCCTCATCAATCTGTTCTGGCTCCTCTGGATCTACATCCCACCATGTTGCGGGACTCTCTTTGTACAAAAGTGATTTGCGGTCAATGAGACACAAAGCACTATGTACAGCCACAAGCTTCTCTGCTCTACTAGAGGTAAGTTTGTTCCTCTTAAGAGAGTGGATGAAGCTATATGTAGACCGGTTCCTCTTAGTAGCTGAAGAACTAGAAACCTGAGATAACAATCGGATGGCTAGAGTGGTAGTCAAACATCCCGATCCATGGCAAGTCCACCACAAAATTGGGTCCCCCTATGCCATAGTTCGCATAGCCATCTTGGTTGCATCTGAATAACCTCTGAGAGTGGCAAATTTGGTCCACTTAGTGCGAATCACACTGGCATCTACATCATCATACATCCTCTCAATGCACCTGAAGAACCCTGCCTTCACCTCTACATCCTCTATCGGTGTCACTCTACTAGGCCTAGTCAAGTACCACTTAGGATTAAGTGCATAGGCTGCCATGTGCAAGGGAGTGTTGAGCTTCTCCCATCTCCTGTGAATGATTGGCTAAATATGCTCGTGGTAGAATGCTAATGTGGGGTCCCTCTCTCGCACAACAACCCTCATCTGATCAAGCATAGAATTGATGCACTCATACACCTCTCCAAGGTTAGGTGCATCCGCATCCCCATACCTGATAACTTGGAAAATTGGTTTAATGATGGCAACAATATATTTTGCATCAGCCCAAAACACATCGCTTTTCACTGTATCCTTCACCCTCCTCCCCTACTCTGTCTTAAACTCGACCCACCTACTCCAATCTGATGTCATGACCATGAGTTGTAGTGCCTCTTGCAACTCAATCATTCTGTCCAAGAGAATGAAATAGGAAGCATATCTCGTATCGGTAGGTTTCAGGAAATCCTTCTTAGCGAAGGTCCTGAAGAGTGCATGTGATGTGTGGTGGTTGCAGATAAACATCTGCACATCTCTCGCATCATTAACCACTGCTCTAATCCAATCAATCTTTCCCATGTCCTTGAGTGCATTGTTCATGGCATGCACACAACATGGGGTCCACCAAATGTGACTATAAGTAGCCTCAACAAGTCTCCCTGCAGCTTTGCACACATGTGCAGCATCTGTCACAACTTGGACCACATTTTGTGGCCCAACCTCCTCAATAGCATCCCTGAGAACCTCAAACTGAAAATCGGCATCTTTGCGATGCCCTGAACAATCAACTGCCTTAAGAAAATATGGGCCCTCAGTACTAACCATGATGTTAATGAGTGGACGATGGCTAATGTTCGTCCACCCATCCATGACTATGTTGCATCCTGTCTTAACCCAACACTCCATCTTCTCCATCAACAAATTGATCTTGGAATAGTTCTTATCCAAGATCGTGGTCCTCAATTTTGTCTCACCTGGTGGCACATATGATGGTCCTCCCTTTGCCACCATCGATATCATATCCTTAAATAAGGAGATCGGGCAACATGAAACGGGATGCCATTGGCAAAGAAGAACTTGCCAATGGCATCATCTATCTCATCCTTGAGCTGCACATTAAACAAATCTGCAATGGGGTTACTTTGAGTTTGACTTTGCAATTTCCGTTTCCCCCTCCCCTCTCCTGCATAGGCACTAGAAGAAGAACTTGGTGTCCCTCCTACTCTCGTCTGCAAAGTATGGCTGGATCTCTGTTGCTGGCTATGCTGAAGCTGTGTCCTATGAACCAAAGTAGTAGGCACAGGTGCAGCTAGAGTATATCATCAGGAACACCCCATAACTTATTTATTTCAACTTTGAATTTTATGTTTTCTGGTTTTGCCAAAAATTCACATATCCCCACACCTTTTCCTCTAATGAAAAGAAGGTGTGCATTGACTCTAGTGATGCTCCCATACCACCCCTCACCACAAAAGTTGCACTTCCACCTCCTTCTGCTGCCGGATGTTGCCCCTTGCCTGTTTAGATCTTTTGTTGCAAATTGTTTGAGAAGGGATCTGGGATCAAAAGGACCCTTAGCATACTTTGCCAATTCTGCAGAAGGGCACTCAAAAGTACTTGCTTCACTTGCCATGGAACTAGTTTGGGCTTCATGCTCAGCCCCATGGTCATCCCCCTTAGCCTCAAGTGCATATTCAGGATCAGTATCACTATGTGAATGAACCTCATTCTCACTCATGTTGATGTCATGAGAGCTCATTGTGACACTGCAATAAACAAATAAATTCTATAAGTGCCTAGTTTTAGCCTAGTCTAATAAATTTGAATTTTTTTTTTGAAAATTTCATGATGAATCTTGATGGAAAGATGAAAAAAAAACAATGAGCTTTGAAATGAAAATTCAAAATATGAATATGCATTTGCAGCCATGTATATGAAATTATGATTAGTTTTTTTGAAAAAACTTAGAAAAACAGTCATAAAACCCTACCCTGTGCTTGAAAAATCCTTCAAAATTGGTGTAGAATGCTCCTCCTCTTTTTTTTCTTTCTCCTTCTCACCCCTCTTGCACTTGCAGCACTTGAAACTCACTCTTTCATTTGCTCTTCTCACTGGTTTTCCTCTTCTTGACCTAGCTGCTCCAAAACATCAAATGCATATGAGTAAAAAAATGAGCAATTAGAGACTTTTATTTCATTTAGAGGTTTTAAGATGGGTCCCACAAGCCTTTAGGGTTCCGCCCCAGGCACAAAGACCCATAAAAATAAAAGAAATTAAAAAAAAAATACTTTACAACACGTCCCTACACAGGGACGCTTGGGCATCTCTGAGACGCTTGAGGAACGCTTGGACATCCCTCAGACGTCTCAGAGACGCCCAGGCGTCCCCCGCGTCTTCAAGACGTTTCTCACGTCCCAGTGGCGGCGGTGGAGGAACGATGGAGGGACGTCTCCCTGGCGTCTCCAAGTCCCCGAAACGTCCGGGACGGGAGATGGCAAAAAATTAGGGGGGGGACGCATCCCCATGGAACACTGGTTATGATTGTCTCTAATCTGTTCTACCATTGTATCTATACAATCATAGATGTCACCCAATATTGGCTTATCTATGTCACAATGTCGGATGAGGTTGTATATTGGTCCAGTGAAAGATAGCAAGTAGTCTACTTGAGCCCACCAATCATCATCAAGATTGAGTATCCTAATACTATTTGCTCTATCTGTTTGAGATTGCCTCCAAACTGTCCAAATATTACTAATCACCATACTTTTTAAGGCTTGCTTCACACCAACAAGTCTTTTAAGAACAATGTAGTATGTGGCAAATCGAGTTTCAACTACCTACAATTTAAAAAATATAATTTTAAAATCATAGTTAAAATACAAAACATGTTTAAAAAATGATATATACGAAATATACAGTGTTCCACGGAGTTTCCTGACGGGGACGCGTCCCCTATTCGGGACGCGTCTCGGGGACAGGGGGACAAGGGGTCTAAGTTTGGGGACGGGGGGGGACGGCGGTTGGGGGTGGTGCTGATGAAATATTTGAGGCCAATTTTTTTCAATTTTTACCAAGTACATAACAATGCAAAGAGCACCCGTTAGGGTTAGATAATTCAAACCAGCAGATTACAAATAACTCGTTGCCAAGAATGCGCACTCAATCTCAACAAGAGAGAGGCTGTCATATGGCAAGAGGATCGTCAGTGCCTTAAACAAAATGCAACTGAAGGTAACTCTAACCAAGAATGTGTCCGCGAAGGACGAACATATGGTCAGAGGATCTTCTACGCTACAAGTACTGAAAACAAACTCAACACCAAGCATGTGCTACCCAATCCAGTATGGAAAGGAGGCGACCATATGGTGGAGTGCTAAGAATTACAATGCTATTAAGGGAAATAAGCAAGAATGCTGAAGTACTCGACGTCAAGAATGTGCTTTCCAACCCGAGACGGAATGGGAGCTACCATATGACGGAGATATAAAGAAATACAATTGCGTATATAGAATGTAAAGTAAGACTGAGAGAAATGCTGACAGTACTACTGTTCAGCTTACAATGAATATTTAAATGCCTGCAAGATCAAGTATTAGAGCTCTTCAAATTGCTGCAACAACAAGGAATCTTCCACAAAGCCTTTAATCATTTCCTAACACTAATCCAGGAAGGAGAATGCAGATTTCTCAAATCTGATTATGACAGACCTGCACTTTAAAATATATAACCAGCAACACAGATCCTTGCCAAAATGCTCATAACTCTCTCATTTCTCACCCAAATGATCTCAAATCTGTTGCAAAGATTTACTATGAATGATGAGACCGAAATGCAATCAAGAAACCACTCTTAAAACCCTCACAAGACTTGACTGTAACAAATCTGATGTGACAGTCCAGAAATCAGAAATACAAAACCAGCATGCCTGTAACCCACTAAATTTCTCATATATCACTCAAAATTGACCCAAATGACTTCAAGTTTGATGCAATAGACCTTCAAAAGGATGGCGCCTAGTTTAGTAATAAGAAATGGCAACTAAAAGTGGTTATTAATTACTGACACGAATCCCAAGGCACTCTAGAAAGTACGGCCTTCAAGGAATGACGAATTTGCATTATAAAATCATAAACTTTGTATTAAAATCTGCAAATATTCATGAAGGGGCGCCTCCAACAGGGAAACACAATGAGACAATACCCAGAATGAGAATGTTTAAGATTTGAGACTTGTGAGCAGAAATATACATTCAGCAGTCATGACCAGCAACTCTGGAATTGACAGGAAATGATAAAACTCAACTACGAAGGATAGGAAACCAACTATAACTGAAAAGACAAATCAATAACACTCAAACCTCTCAACTAGTTGCTGTCTTTCAAGCAAGAAGAAGAGCCAAGCTAGGAGGCCTTCATTCCTCGAAGCAATCCCAAAGCCAATCTGGCAGCATAACATTCCTGTAGACAAAAGATACCTCGAAAGAAGAGAAGGAACCTTCTTTATAGAAAGAAGAGAAGACTCCGGAGCCTTCTAGAAGGTGCGCCCTAATCCCAAGCTGCTTTTAGGTTTAAACTTTGACCCAAACACTTTCTTCCCAATGGCGTACTTTCCTTGTGAAATATTAATCACTTCTCTTTTTTAAATAGAAAGAAGAGACTCCGGAACCTTCTAGAAGGTGCGCCCTAATCCCAAGCTGCTTTTAGGTTTAAACTTTGACCCAAACACTTTCTTCCCAATGGCGTACTTTCCTTGTGAAATATTAATCACTTCTCTTTTTTAAATAAAATATAATCTCCTTCAAAAAGGCGTCCATTTTCCCTTTGAGCAATTATAAACTTTAGAAATATTAAAATATTTCCTTCATGAGAAAATACCCCTCAAAGTCCCCTTCTTTAAAACAACTGTTAAGTTATAACACTAGGCCAAGGGGTATTTTAAAAATAAAACATTTTGACTTAAAATAACTTATATCTTCGAAATGAACCCCTTAAGCCAAAAATGAGAATTACCCAATGAATTGCCAGAAGAGGAAAGTTGACTGGATTGATGCCGACTGGACCACTACTAAAATTAGAATTTACTAAAAATAGTAAATTCACGAAGATGCTCGAATGCTAAGAAAAACATACCACTGCGAAGCCCTCTGAATCCGAATCAAAACACCCAAACTCAACAAACAAAACCTGAATCTTCAAGAGAGACCCATCAAGCAGTAGAAACCCTAATTCGCCAGCATTAGCCGACAACACCTGGGAATAGGCTGCAATCAACTGAAAAGTGAAGAGCAAGGGACATTACATGATATACATATGGTACTTGAATAACTAGTTATAAAAAGATGTTTAAGTATAACATTTCAAATTAAACTTTGGCAAATTAGTAAAATTGCAAATACTAACATTTTAAATACTTGAATACTATTACTAAACGACTAAAAGTAAATAAAATATTAAAATTTGACAAATGAAATTGTCGAATTTGAGATTTCTATTATATGAATATCGAAAATATGACATGTCACATCATAATATCATATCATAAAGATGATTACAATGAGTAGAATGATACATTGATATCAAAATAAGTACAAAATGCAAAACTGTAGTGAAGGGAGGCCTCTAATCATCCCTAAACTTACTCTTTCACTCACTCTTCTCACTGGTTTTCCTCTTCTTCACCTAGCTGTTGCAAAACATCAAATGGCATATGTGAGCAAAAAAATGAAGAATGAGAGTGTTTTGTTTTTATCGGTTCCTCGGGTTTCCCAGTTTTTTCCCGGCGAGCGGTGGGCGGGGGGGATCTCGTAGATGGGCAGTCGAGTTCAACTCCTCCGGCGGAAAAAATCTTGAAGTTGGGGGGGGCTAAAGTGATGTTTGTCCCGTGGAACACTGGAAATATACTAAAATTTAGAAAATTTACCTTCAGCAACTCCAACTTAGCAAATTGTCTATAAATGGCTTGTGACATGTGATGATTAGAAATAAACATTTGAATTTCTTTTGCTTCATAAATTTTCTGTATCCATTGAATTTTTCCAATTTTTTTAAACATTAAATTGAAAGAGTGAACTGCACAAGGAGTCCACCAAATGTTTGGGTATCTTGCCTCCATGACCAATCCTGCTGCTCTACATACTTTTGCATTATCTGTGATCACCTGAACAACATTTTCTGACCCCATTGACTCAATTGCTTCAATTAAAATATTGGCAATAAATCATAGTTGCCGGGAAACTCCATTTTGGGAACATAGACAACGTACCAGTCCCTGTACCCAAAATTTCTGGTGAATCATTTACATATAAAATAGCCGTCTCCTTATTCATTTAACTCACGTACCCTAATTTGATTGGCATGCCCGTCCCTGTCCTAGTACCAGTACCCTACATCTCTCAGTAACTATGCAATAAATTGAGTGTCTTTTTCTTCAGCCCTGCATTCCATTGCTTTCAAGAACATTGCTCCCTTTGGACACATTGCAACCACATTGATTAGTGGCCTATTTTTGGCATCCTTCCACCCATCACAAATGATAGAAACCCCTGAGATTTTCCATGAACCTCTAATCACCTGTAATTGTCTATCAATATTGTCTTTTTCTTTAGCCAAAAGGGTGGTACGAACCTTCCCATAATGTGGGCTTTTATATCCTTTTCGTGCCTCATTAATTGACTTGACCATCTCTTGCCAATATGGAGAGCGCACCACATAAGCAACGAGCAATATTTTGATCAGTATCCTCTCAACTCTGCAAATTAAATGCTTTTTCAAGAGGTTCTAAATTGCTCCTCTTTTGACCTATAGATGTCCTTGAAGCTAAATTTGGATGTAGAGGGGGTCTATTTAGACTTTGAGTTGCCCTTTTTGTTTTGATGCTTGAGCATTATTATCAGCGTCATCTTGTTCTTTTTGATATTTTGCAAGTTATTCATCGGATAACCCCTTTCCTGGACAACCATCAACATTTGGACTAGGACATACAACACATCCTTTCCCTGATATGTGGCAAAGACACCCACGAACCCTAATATAGGAACCTCTATACTCTTTTAGACACTCATGGCATGTCCATTTTTAACCTCCACCACCTGGGATTTTGTCATTAATGGTAACATATTTCCATAATGGAGATTTAGGGTCCGGTTTGATCCCCCTGTTATTGTTTTTTGATTCTCCAACACTAGATGATGCCATAATTAAAACTTGCAATAATTAAAATTTTAGTAAAACATAAAAAAGTATAAATTGATTTTAATATTAACTTTAATAGATTATGATATATTTAATATTATTATTTTAAATTTAATTTCACAAGAATAAAAAAAATCAAAATAACAATTATATTATTAAAATAACAAAATAAATGATTTTTTCAACTTTAAATTATTATTCTTTATATTTAAATTTTAAAGTTTTAATATATTTGTATTATTTAATTAATAATATTAATTAATATTTATTATATTTTAAAAGTAATTTAAAGGTGAAAGTTATGAGAAGAAAATAAAATAAATATTTATTAATATTACTAATTAGCTATATATTGAAAGTTTAAGGAAAAAAATAAATATAATTTTTAAAATATTAATATTAGAATAAAGAAAAATAAATACAAACATAAACTATTAATATATTATTTATAATAAAAAGTAATATAAACTATTAATTTATTAATTTATTATTATATAAAATAGTAATATAACAACGTTTTCTTTAATATAAAATCCTAATATGCAAATGATAAAAATATTGCGGGAAACAAAGTTTTTCGAATGATAAAAATATTAGGGGAAACAAAGCTTTTCGTACCTTGTGCACGGCAATGGAAGATAGAGACAACGAAAATTGCAGAATTTGCTCCAGAAAATGCAAACGCCGAGACACCTGATGCTCAGAAAGACAAACGCCCAAGAACGCAGAAGAAATCACCCAAGAACAACCAGAAAACGCAGGAGAAATCGCCCAGTTGAAAGCGATTAGCAAAGTGGTGAAGCTATAAGCAAAATCATGCAGACAATACGGAAAAAGCGCGTAGTAAAAAGTATTGAAAAATTGCGTAGAAGAGGCGAAACCGTGCAGTCAAAACTTTGATAAAAATCTCTGTACAATTCATTTCGATTAGGGCATATTTATGAACGTAGATTGGAGTTTTTCCGTTAATTTTAGGGTTTATTTTTAGTGTTACCTGAAGAAATCGTGTAGTCAAAACTCCCGTTATCAATTAGGGTTTATTTATGAATGCAAACTATAGTTTTTCCGCTAATTTTAGGGTCTCGTTTTAGTGCTAATTGAAGATTCAACCTGTTTTTACTTACAAAATGAAACCTAGCGAATTTGGTGCTGGTAAAAAACAACCCTATTTTTGGAAACGCGCGGGTATCGTTTCCAAGCCATATGGCTTCTATATCCATACCAGGTATAGTGGCATGCGTGCCAGGTGAAGGGGTATGGCGTATCTTGCAACTTTGTAAATAGTTTGTCCTTTGTAATAGATTTCCCACAATCCAATCATTTCACCTTAAGACTTTTCAAGACATTTACCTTTATACTTCGATTGTCATATCTTCTAACTTGTTCTTGCCTTTATTATGGGAATGACCTTTTATAAATAGTTTGTCCTTTGTAACACACTTCGTGTATTTCTACTTTATTTCTTCTAATAACAAGCCTACAACCACCTCTTGAACATTCGACTTAGTAGAGGTGCTATAGATTGCCATAACTAAGTTATCCCATGGGTTTGACAAAGAACATAACAAGGTAACATATCATATTAATATCAATGGAGGCTAACTGACTTACCACAATAGTGAAAGCATTTGGATGTTTTGTCATAGTCACCATCACTCATCCTAAGGGAGGAAATCTTATAAAAAAAAATTTGTTCACCAAAGATTTTGTCTAATACAAAGCACTTGTCTTGTCCTATAGTTTCTTGGCAGTGTCTTCCTCTAAGGCATTCAACAACATTGAATGAAAAAAGGAAAAGTTGGATTAAACTGCTTGCCTTCCTATCAAGCTCATCCCAATCATTTGCATCCATACCTAATGGTTTCTTTTTGAATCAACAATCCACAAATTATTTTTAACAAGGAGATCCTTCATCTTGAGCTTTGATAGTTCAAAGTTCTATCTAACGAATTTTCCAATACCATCCTTATAGTGCCTACCATTTCCTATGCTGAAAACCTTGATTCACCTATGCAAAGCTCACACTCAAACAAAGGTGATCATAGGGCTAGAAAATGCCCCTTTGCTCACAAATCTTTGCCAAATATGGTTTGAGACCAAATGAAGGGAAATACAAATAGCCAATAGAGTTTTATACAAGTTACAAAATCCAAACTATAGAGTTTTATCAATAACATGCACAAATGAAGACAAGATATGCCCCTAAGAAATCCTTTTGGGAGAGAAGCCATCAACAACACAATACCACTTAATACATTATTAAACATAATGGTTACAATATAGAGAGATTAAACTTGTTCCGACTTGATGTCTTAAATCCTCAATCCTATAACCAATTCAATAGCTTGTTCTTGCTGTGGAATCTTGTCACACAACCATGTCCAAACATGATGCCCGATGTAATACTCTATTTGTCCTATAGCTAAATAAGGAAAACCAACCAACTACTTTCAGCTGAAGATGAAACTAACTTGTTACAAAACTAGGGTTTTCTCTTTTCAATTTAACGAAAAGAATTTTCAAAATAAGGTAATTTACATAACATTCAATTTTTCAACTAACTTCAAAGTTCAGTTCAGCTGAAAAGAAACGTCTAACTGATTTAACTGAAAAGAAACATCTACTGATTTCCAATAACAGAAAAACAAACAAACTATAACTAACTTTTCAATGCTTTCAAATAAAATTACAACTGATCAATTTTTAAGCTAAGTAACCATTTCAAATATTTCAAGAGAGAGAAGGGTTTGAAGTGTTTACAGATAAGAAGCTTTGATCTTGACACTGTCTTCATGGGAAAAGGAAATATCATCAGGGGCTTTACCGCCTTACTGAAGACCTACTGGTCTCCCGTGTTCCTTCAACTGAAGGAACCCGTCCCTTCACGAGGTAGTTAATAAGGATCAATCTATCATCATGCCTCTGAGCCTGGTGTCAAGGACCTATATCCCCTGATCGAATCTTCACTATGGGTACCTCCCAACTAGAAGATTACTCCGATCAGTGATACATTTGGCACTTGATGATTGATAGATGCTGAATCTAGCATCGTACCCTGACCAAGGATTTCTTTAATAAGACTGACACTCCTGTGCCGTCAGCGCTCTCACCCTTGCTCGACATGATTACATTGTCTCAAGTTTTAAATTATGAAGTCAGATTAAATAATTTTCTCTTCTTAAATAAATATCTTTACATTCCAAGTTCATCTAGTAGCAGGGGTCTTAAATCAGAGTCATTCTTTCAGATAATACAAAAATGAGGTTAATTGGCTCAACTAAACATGTTCCTCTCAAGGATTCATAATTTTCTAGTTACAGGAGAGCTGATATTCTGTTCTCTGTTCTAGTTTTCACAATTGATTTTCTTGTAGAACCTCAAGACTTTGCTGGCTTACAGGTCAAATTCGAGTTTCCAGTAAAGTCCAAAGTCAAAGAATATACAAAGAGGAAGATAAATTCGGCTCCTCACAGGTTGATCAAAACAGATTAAAGAAGAAGTTAAATGGAGTTTAATTTTAGAAGAAGTGTGTAAAGCAGGGTATTATCTTGGAAAGAAGAGTAGTCTGCTTACGACTTCCAGACAAGAAAAGAAGCTTGAATTTAACTTGTATTCCTTTTAGTTCATTTCTTGAGCAAAATCAATGCCATTTCATAATCAATTTGACTCGTGCTTCATTAAGTCAAATTACTAACATGACCAAATTCATTTTGAAAGGAAAGAAATAAACCATGCAACCGATTATTAATAAGGAACTCATACATGCCTGATAAGAGGATTTGGTTTGCAAACTTCAACCCAATTCTTCTGAGGAACTCATATGCAAGCCACCACTGAAGAATACGTAGTCAAAGTATGGTAATTCCGTCACTCGAGAAAAGATAGAAATTTGTATACCAGATTATTCTTCATAGCTAAAGCAGGTAAGGTGAAATGCAGGCAAGATGATACTGGGAAGAAAAGAAGAAGATGAGGATACAAAAATTGATTCGATATAGCTGAATGTAAACCAACAAGAATGCGAAAGGAAAATGAATGGCGACAAAAGTTTGGATTAATGATTGAAAGCAATGGCAACCAGCTGGAGACAAGACACCAAAAGGAGATGCCAATACCACAACAACATTCTTAGCAAAAGCCAAACCCCCGACCCAGAGTGTACTCAGCTCTTTTCGCCAAAGGAAAAACGAAGAATGAGAATGGAGAATTTTCGGTAGGAGACCAAAGTCTTTTTCCTCCCTCTCCCACGAACTCCCCGCCAAGAAGCTCTTCATCTGCCCACGATCTTGGGCGTTCAAGAATGAGGTGGTGTGAGACGGGAATTCCATCTTCTCCCATCACTCCGATTTTCCAAGATTCAATTTATTTAATTTCGATTTAAACCGTATGATGGTTCCCTTTTCAAAAGACAAAGCAATTATATCTTTATTATTAATTTAATATTTTACATCCTCTTGCAAAAATCCAAATATATATATATTCCAATATTTGGTTCGTTCGACATAGAGAGGATGAAAAATGAATATTTTATTTCTAACAATTATTTAATAATCATTTAAAATCTCTTGTAAGCTGATTATTGATTTATATATAATTTAAATTGACTTATTTAATAAATAATTATATTAAATTATTAATGGCCAAGTTACAATTTCGATTCCTTGTCTTACATTGCCTCAAGGTGAGATGACAATTTCCGATCCTCTGTTAACCACTACCTCTCCCTGATGACATCTCCTTTTCCGTCGCGACATCGTCAGTCCTGCATCCACTGACAAGTATTATGGTTAGATTGTTCACAATGGCTTCATAAATATGCATTTAAATATAATCTCATGAACTCATTCAATTTCACGTGAACAAGAAGTTCACTTGCAAATAAAAGGATCGTTAACTTACAGTTACAATAAATAAAACATCTATTCTATTCACAATTTCACATTCACATGAAAACAATTACTTGCAACTAACTTTGCATCTGAAAATACATAACCAAATTCATAGTGTCAATGTAAGGGATGTAACACCCAACACTTGAGTCTTGGTAGACAAGAAACCACCCAGGTGAGTTAACCAAACCAAGTGTGTCCAACCTTGGTCAAAATCATCCAACCAAATCAATGTGCCCCACCCCATGAGTGTCATTCCAACCCTCCAAATAGATTCCTTTGACCTCTACAAACAAGGAGTCTTGGAGTCCACCTAGTTAAACCAATTGCTCCAATTTGGTGCAATGAATTCACTTTACAAGATCTTACATACATTAAGAACGGGGATGTTGACAATCCTTCCAACTAGTTGATCATCATGATCAATCCCTTCTTTGTGAAGTTGTTTGGTAGCATGGTTTAGCATAGAGTTGGCAAGTGGGTAGAAGAAAAAGAAAAGAGAACAAAAGGACAAGCGGGTTTGAGACGAAAAAACTGAACAATTGATCATGGAATCACATTCAAACATATCATTGAAAAAGTCTAGAATGAGAAAGAGGAAGCTTATTCTCTTTTGTTGATTTCAAGAAGGCTTTTGAAATAGTTTCCAAGAATAAGTTATGATGTAGAATGAAGGATCGTGGTATCCTAGTGCAATTTAGAGTGGCTGTCCATAGGCTTTATGAAGGAATTGTCTATGCAGCATACAAAATGGCCATTTGACCGTGTTTATTAATTAATTAAAAATAAAAATACAGTGCATTCTTTATTTTTAATTAATTAATAAATACGGTCAAATGACCGTTTTGTAGGCTGTGTAGACATTGCCCTTTATGAATAGGTATGGGTAAAAATCAGAACTCAAGAAGGTACTTTGGAAAGTTTTAAGAGTGACATTGGAGTGAAGCAAGGATGCCCATCATCTCTTACTTTTTGGCCTCTATATCAACAAACTTAAGAATGGTTGAATTTGAAAAGTGGGGATGGTGTTCTTTTGGGGGAATATGTTGTTAGGCTTCTTTTGTATGCTAATTGCTAGATTTGCTAAAGGGTTACAAGAGCATTTGTGTGCCTTGGAGCACTTTTGCAAAGATGTGGATATGCAAGTTAATACTAGCAAGATCAAGATCATGATCTTCTCTAATAGAAAGAAAGAGTCAGTTTGAATTTTATTTTGAAGGATGTATTCTAGAGAAAGTAATGGAGTGTAAGTACCTTGGGATTGACTTCAACAACAAGCTAGTTGTGAAACTTGTAGAAGGAAGGGAGTTTTGCAGGGTCGAGAGTGTTTTTTGCCTTTAAAATAGATGCAGAGAGGCAAAGTTATGGGAGTGGAATTTTTTTGGACTCTATTTGTAATTCTTGTTATGCTTTATGGGTGTGAAATATGGGCTAGCAACACTTTAGACACCAAATGGATGTAGTAGAGAGAATCTAAAAATGCATGATAACAAGAAAACTCAAGTTAAAAACTTTGGTCCCATATTGAGATTCTTCTAGCTGAAACAATTATAGTTACTATTGAAGCCATTCCTATGGTGCATCTTTTAAGATATTTGAAACAATTGAGCAGATGTGGACAAATTGCTGGCCCAATGTTGTCTTTAAAGAAGTCTTGAGTGAAAGAAAGAAGTCATGGATGAAGCAAAATTGTAGGTGGATGAGCAAATGTCAGTCACTTGAATTCTTGACATAATAACGCCAAAGAAATACAGACATTTTTTGGAGTGAGGACTAACTCACATTATCTTTGGTGTGGAATCAGTAGATGGAAAAGGCCAAAAGAGGTGTGGGAAGAAAGAGTTTGTGTCTTTTGCACAGCTGGTACAATGGAAACAGAAAAAACACTTTATTTTGGAATGTAAAGCTCACAATGACATCTGGGTTGAGTACACAAGTAATTTAGCAGCAACTTCATTTTAAGATCTATTCAGGGAGGAGATGGTTGAGAGAATGGGAGAGTTCATTATCAAATTGAATAGCAGAAGATCAACACTTCAAAAAGAAAAAATAGCAGGGTCTATTGATCCATAGGCTATCTTTGGCTTTTTGAATGTTAAAATCTTCTATTCTATTCTATTCTATTATACAACTAAATTTTACCGGTGAAATATTTCTTTCCTTGATGTCTTTGAAACTCCCATCATAAGTGCTCATCCAATGTCAATCCCCCTTTTTAGATGCTCTTTTACACCTTTCATGTCATTGGTTCTCCTACACAAGGTAACCCCCATGTCATAAATGACATTCCATGTGGTGGAATGAATTTTACAAAGGGATTCTCTCCAATGTGGTGCCCTATTCCATGAGGGCCCAATAGTAAAATAATATTAGACTTTAGAATATTATTATGCAAGGTGTACAACACACCTTCCTAACATTGGACCTACACAATATTCGGATGGAAGAGTGAACCTCCTCTACTCTATTGTCACAATTAGGGCTGAGTTTTTTCTTTTAGACCTTTGAGGTACTTTAGGTTCAAACAGTTAACTTGTCCGGTCCCCATGACACATTGCATCAATTTTTTGGAGTATAGTGCCCATGGAGCAAGCTAAGCTTGATGTTGCCAACATTATCAAAAATGTGATTTTTTGTCCTTTTCCTGTGTTTTTGGAGGAGGTAGGTTGCATGCTGAAGTTTGTCAAAGAGGAATGCTGATTAAAAATTGAGGACTTTTGTGAAATGTGGCTGGCTTGAGCAAAACACTATGGAGATGTTAGTGCACAAATTACCAACCGAGATACATCTTGTTATTACTTCTTTGGATGCGTGTATTTTTGAGGTCCTGCACTTGATTGAGTGTCACTTTCGATATCAATATGTTATGTTGCAAAATGCTATGTCTGAGCAATGACATTCATCAAAGGAAGAGGCTAAAGTCACTCTCATCAATGAGGCCATGCAAATGAGTTGGAGTAACAAGAACAACTTGCCTAGCAAACCCAATTTATACAAACTTATGCCACTAAGGTTGGTCGTTGAGCATGAGCTGGAATTGGTTCAATTGAAGAACATGGTGGCTGAGGTTGATTGCCATGCTTTAATGAGGGATCATTTCAAGGGCAAGCTTCAGAAGGCTGTTCACATGTTTAAAAGCCTGCAAGAATGGAAAATCATTGTAGGGCATCATCTCAAGCAGCACATAAAGGAAGTATACATACTTTGGACTATTTTGAAGTAGATGAGATCTACTAGGACCATAGTTGCAAAGAACTGCAATTACTTGCTTGACTCATAATCACGAACTGAATCCTGTGGCAAGTAACTTTTAATGTTGCCTGGCACCAAGCAATATCAACAAATTACGGCATGTTTTTCATTAAAATTTGCCAAGCACACTAAAAATAGTGGAAAAACTGAGCTGCCGCAGTCAAAGGGCATTTTACGGGGCAAAAAAGATGAGTCTATTCTTATGCCATTTAGTATCTGTTTTGACAGCTTGTTTGTTATGTCCAATCTGTAAAGAGGAATCACAGGTATTGAATTGCTCAAAGACTTGGAAAGAAGGAAGTTGTTCCATCTTAAAACTTGAATGGCATTTCTCTGCCCTCTTCCTTCAATCCGACCTTGTTCAACATCTATATTTCTTTGTGAAATAATATGTTAATTTAGGCAGTGAATACTTTCCATTTCCTTTTCTCTGTGATTAGGGCACCAAATTATTTAAAGAGAAATAAAGTTATTACTGGCATTTTGTCATTGATTTATTTCTTGGTATGCACTAAATAATTGTGAAGGGGATAAGAAATAAGGGTATCCTTAGTTTGCTATGAAGGAATATTAATATATAAGAAAGTCTCATTTTTTTGAATTTATTTATTGTTAATGATTTATACAAAGATAATTATTGTAAGAGGATCTTATTATCTCTTTAGGTAGTGCCTTAGTTATAAATTTAAATTATAAGTTATACTATTTAGTTCAAGGACACCCACACCTAGTTGTAAAAGAAATTCATAATTTGTAATTTTTGTTTCTATTGAAACTTGAAGTTGGTATGTATTGAACTTGTTTTTTGGTCTATGATCTGTATGGGATTCTATTTCGATCTTTCTGAGAAAGAAAATTAGTAATATGTTCCCTAAATTCAGTAATATGCATGTTTTTGAAGAATATTTTTTCAAATTTGTGTGTTTTTTAATGTTAAGAAAATTTGCTGAGTTATTGCTGGGTCTGACTTTTTCAACTATGGCTGGGGCTGCCTCTTTAGGATCAGCTGGAGAAGATGTGCTGCTAGGGATGCCTTTTTCCTCATTCTTCCTTTGATAATTGTATCTATTTTGTTAGTAAGTCACCTCGGATGGGACTCATGAGTTTTTTGTTGTGCTGATTTAGTTAATGTTGTTATCATTGTCAATTAGATAGAGTAAGATTTATGGTGGTTGTAAGTAGTCAGACTAATGGTTGTGTCTTAACCAACAACCATTGGTCCTTTAAATACCCGGGCATGGGTGCTGATTTTATGATAGATTCTTTTTTATATATAAGTTTGGCCAGTGCTATCCTGCTTGTCGTAGCTTAGATTTTTTTCTAACCAAAAGAGGACACGTAATTCTGTGGACAGGATGATTAGAAGGAATATGTGTTTAGGAAAATTATTATACCAAAACTGTTTTAAGGTGTGGTTTTTCAAGATATTATGCCAAATAACATCTTTAGTGAATTCCCAATATCTAGCTAAATAAACTGGCAGACAAAAACATTTTAAGTAAATTTATCTAAATGAGTTGAATGCCACATGATTAGGTTATTTTGAAGACCATGTTTTTAAAAATAGGGGTCCTTTATAGTAACTGATCTGGTTCCCATTTTTTGACATTTTGAATTCATTCTAAATATTGTAAATGGTTTAAAGTTTGCATACTTTTAAGGCATGGAATTTGTGCATTTTAAGAGAACTATTAAGGTAAGATGTCGAAATGTTTGTAACAATTTAGAGAATTTTTAAGAGGTGTGAAGGCTTTGTTGCTTTTCTTTGAGCTTATTCAGAAAATACACTTGTTTGTTTTTCTAGTAGTTATCAATCACTGAATAAAAAATAGTCTCATCTTACATTTGTTCACAATTAAAATGTTGAAGTGACTGTAACATCATATGGGAGGTTAATGCTATGCTAAGATATGTGTTACGGGAAACTAGAAATTGTGTGTATAAAATTTGAGGCAGAGAAACTTGAAAGAAGGAAGAGATTATATTAACATCTTGATGTCAATGTGACTCCAGATTTACCCTACAATGATAGCCAAAAAAAGCTCCAATGCCCAAAGCATCTTACATTAAAAAAGCAAAAGAGCTTGATTCGAATATGATCTAGCAGGAAAAATGTGACTCAAATGCTTCCTTGTATTTATAACCTAAAATCAGGTGAGGAAGGACACACTGATTTGACATTTATTAAATTGAAAGATCAAGGGCCATGACATAGCCAATTTTTAGAAATTTGTAGACAACAAAGTGGTTTAGATTGTACAACACAGTTTTGCCAAGATTTTTTGACTGACTAGATGCAAAAAGTATAGCAATTATTTAATTTCAAGATTTGTCGGTTAATGTCTGTAAGAAAAGCACACACGCAGAATCCCAAGGTTTATTGCAACAGAGACAATCCATTTCAACATATTATCAAGAGAAAGAGAAATAACAAGAACTTAAGTAGAGGGAAGAAGTTAGCTTGTTCAAACAATCTGAAGGAAATGGGGAGAACACATCACCAAAATGATAAAGAAAAGTGTAGCTATTACTGTGTAACACTCAACACATTGAAAAGCAATGCAAGAAAAGTAATTAAGATTTAGCCCATAAGAGAAACAGAAATTCTATTGCATTGATATTGCTATTAAATCTTGGCATGTTGAAAAGCATTGCAAGAAAAGAAATTAAGATTTAATGCATAAAAAAAGGTTTGATTACAACCAATGTTACAATCAATTCAGGAAAAGCAAATGAGATTTAATTCATAAGGAAAATGAGGATTAGCTAACCAATTGTTATTTGTGTCGAGAGGCAATGTGACAGTTGTAGCCATAGTTTACATACTCGGACTCCGAGAGTACTCAGCAAGCCCAAAATTTTTGACTTGGCAAAAACTCGGCAAAGACTTGACAAATACTCAGCAAATACTTGGCAACTTAAAAATAGTTAACTATATGATAACTGGTACGGTAATGCCATAATAGTAAATTAACAGTATAACAGTAACTTAACACGGTAATGCCATTAAAATCTGTGTACAACAGTATAATTGAACTATATACAAACTTAAACTGTTCATTATGATAACTGATAATGTGTATGATGGAACTTGAAAGAGAATAATCGGCGAGTGAATATATTTTTTCATGAGTACTCGGAGGTTTTTTTGCGAGTACTTGGAGGTTTTTTTGCGAGTACTCTTCAAATAATCGGCGAGTGAATATGTTCAGGTGAGTGGCGAGTAAAAGTCAAGAGTACTCGCCATTTTAGAAAATGTGCAATTACTCGGCTACTCTGCGAGTAATCACAGAGTATGTAATCTATGGTTGTAGCAATGGAGTAATATTCCTAACCTTGCAACAAATGAAGGATGTGTCAACAGTGTATCCAGTATATAAGTTTGAAGCATTTAAGCACATGATACACATGGAAGACCAGTTTTGTGTTTTGATTTTTTGGTAAAGATAAAGGCAGTACAAGAGCTATGACATTTGGAGATGGTTGTACAAAGGAGATACAAGGAGGATAGGTTCTAGTAGAGTTAATCTATAGAAAGGTAAGTGGGATATAATTTGTTTTCTGTACAGGAATTAACTTAAAACTTTCTTTCGGTGGTAGAAACTTCTAACCAAAATTTGGTGTATGATCTTATAAAAGTGACATTTATTGATGATATGGAAATGGATTATGAGGTGGTTGTTACAGGGTTCAAGAAAAATACATGTTTAAGTTCAATGTTCATTGGCAAACAAAAAGCTATGGTGAAGCATGAAGTCTCAAAATTATTGGGGACAGCAATGTCCTATAATTCAGTTCAGGATGATATGTGAACTAGGTACATTTAGATATTGAGTTGAAGTTGACAAAAGTAAACCCCAGACAGAGAACAAATAGGCAGTTGCTTGTGAACTTTAAAATAAGGGAAGGAGAACATTTAAGATCAAGGAAGAGAATGATAGTTCAAGGCATGTACAATGGTTTGGATATGTAACAGATTATTATTTCTTTGATGATTTTATTTGATGATTCTGAAGGCAATAAGGCTGAATTTGAATGAGAATGTGCACAGTAGCAAAATGACTGAAGTGGTTATTAGTTGTCTACTGATGGAATCGACAGGACAGTTTAGATTGAAGGCCCCAAGATTTGTAAGAGAAGAGAAATAAGAGTATTGTGTCAAGAAGTATCATGTACAGAGGCAGGATGTTAGTACACTTAGATTAATGGCCAATTCTATAATTATCAACATGGATATGACTAATCATGCTGTTGTATTCTGCCTATTAGAAAGGGTTTTTAGGCCTCTATTCAGTACCACAAGACTGGATTGTTAAGTATGCTGGACCAGATAAATTGTCAGTCAATGAAAATAGAGTTGTGTGTGACGGGATGCCATTAAAAATGAGTCATGAAGGCTACACATGTTCACCAAGAAACATGGATGGTAGTCTGACTAGACTTTATAAGTTCATTGTGGACTGCCTTATAGTAGTTCTCTGTTGCAGAATGCTTCATACATATTTGTAAATACTTCTGTCTTTTGCCTTCTTATTTCAAGAAATGATAGGAACATGCTGAAATTTTTTCCTCTCTGATTGCCTTAAGTTTTACTTGATGACTATGTCATTGCAATGTAGAACTGGCAAAGCTTGAGACAAAACCATTGCTACATAGTACATGATTATGATATACACACCTGTTAATTATTGGATTTTCAAATATTACATGGTTTACATTGTACAAAACATATGATACCAATTGCCTTTATTTCATAAGTGCTTAATGGGTTATTTTCCAAATATCAACACAATTTGGCAAGCTTTCTGATTTTCCCCATTTGTTTTAAAAGATAGAAAATATAATACCAACCAGTATGCTTCACGTCTCATCATTTTTCATCTGTGACATAATACTTCCGAAGTAAGTTTTCAACCTGTGTAGAATTTCCAAAATAAGTAGTTTAAGTTTATATAATCCTTTTGCTTGTACCTAAAAGCTGGTTGGCAGCTCATCAAACACGCCAATAATTTTGAATGCCTTTTGTATCACTTTGGTTTGTGCTTGCAGGCATATGCTATGTTTTTATGAAATAAAATTATAATGTGATCCTAGAATATCGTTTATCTTTTCTTATCAAAGATAACAGTTTGATGCAAACATTGGTTTGGGAACAACATAGTTGAAAAATTGAAGTACATTGGTAGCAGGTTAGTTCAGAGTAATGTTGGATCTATGCAGATACATGTACAGATATAGATATGGTATGGAATGCTGATATTGGAAATTTTAGAAAGGCTTTGATATATAGCTTGGATAGGACATATACAAAAGTAAACAAAAACTGTATATTTGAAAGAAAACCATATACAAAATAAAAAATACTATTTTAATTTAACAACTTGGAAACCAGGAAATATAAATGAATGGAAGAGTTCCATTAATATCAGGACTGTGAAGGAAGGAATATCAGCTCACTTGTATTACTGACTAGAAATTTAGAAAAAGGTTTTCCACAGTTGCTGAGCAGCTCCACAAATCATCCAATTGGCTTGATATGCCTTGCAGCATAAAGCAACCAAAAACCCACTGAAATCCTGGAAATGAGTGGGGTGTGTGAAGAAAGGGATTTTTGATTTTCCTTATCTTTATAATGGGTGTGTGTTTCCAATTTGTCATTCTCTTTTTTTTTTTTTGTTGAACTTTTGAGGTTGCATCTTAAATTCCGTACCTACCATATTTAATGTCTTCATGCCTTCCATGGACAAAAGTGATCAGAACACATATTAGGCTGGGAAAACTTGTATCTTGGATAGCAAGGGAGTATGATAAGTACAGCGTAACATGTCATTCCAAACTTTGACATGTTTGAACCAGGCAGTAATGCCCAATATGTTCTGAATCCTTGAAAGTGTCACTGTTTAATTTATGGATGTTTGTAAGGAACGTTATAGGGATTCTGCTATTTGAGTGCTGCACATGGTTTCCTTTTATGGAGCTTCATTAGTAGCTTTTCCACCAATTCAACATGAAAAATGATGCTAAATGCTAGATAAGCACCTTTTTGAATGAAAGCTACCAAACAACTACTAAAGAAAATGCACTTAGAAATCCTCTGCATACGTTCACATGCGTGGCATTATTGACTTGCAATTGTTTGGTTATGGCAGGAAATTCAATTTGTTATACTGGCTGTTGTATTGGTTGATTATTTTTTCCTTTCCTGCTAACCTTTACAGCCACATTGCCGTGTTTTATATACTCCAATATTACTCAGCTATACATTTTATTTGCTTAGTTTGTAGTATTCTGGTCTTGTAGACCTGGCGTAAGGCCAAATCAATGTTTGAGAAATTGTCAATAGCAATTAATGAATTTATTATATAAAAATAGGCTTAGTACCAAAATTGCAATCAATGACAAAACTCATGATTAATTGGAGATTTTGGTGAGGGTTGGTCAGATAAGCACTCCTCAAAGTGGTGACCAAGCATTTCTTTTGGTTGTTCTTTCTTAGTGCTCTCTTGAAGCATGGGGTACACAAACTGACTACTGTGAAACTCAGAGGATTTCATCTGACTGTCCACCCATCCGGTTGGTCTTCTGACATGTCACATTATACCTTTGCTGGAAAACTCTTAAGACACAATTCGTGTAGAAATTCAAGAGTGACAGAAGGCTTTGCAAAAGCCTGTCACTATGTTTTAGGGAAAATACATTTAGCTCAAAGTTCTTACATTCGACAGAAAAGGACTTCATCTCAAAAATAATGCTTGTGTTTTTGATGAGCAGTTTCCGTTTATTTGTAAGAAGGTCAAGGTCTTCTACCAGTCAATTGAATTGAAGAGATTTGGTACATTTACACTGCAAGGAGTTTAGCTCATGCATGGTTAGAATGAACTATTCTCTCTGTGCAATGAACTATCAGGTATTCTGGGTTAGAATTTCAATAAGATGATATCCTATTTTAACTCTTTGTAAAGATTCTTTTCAATTCTCTTTATTTTGTTCTTCTATCCTGCATGAAGAGAGAGCTTACATGAATATGTTTGGCTCGAGCTACCAAATTTATCTAGTTTTACACTGCCAAACCTGTCCAATGGCAGTCAACATTAGCAAATCTCCCAGTACTGAGCTCTGTATTAAGCATTCATGCCTAAGTGAGTAGCTGACAATGATTGTCTTTGCAGATTTTGTTGGGGGTCCATCCATAGACAAAGAGTTAGTTGCTGGAATCTTTGAGATAGACGGTTCTGATCAGAATTGATCTTCTTAGGTATTCGCCCCAGTTGTCATGAAATTAATATTCAATAAAATCAATTGATATGATAAGATTTAAGGAGTTGGAAACAAGCCAGTGAGGTTTTGCATTCGGTGGGAGGGAAATTACTAATTTACTATCAATTTTTACTATAAGTAAATATGGCCATAAGTTCCCTTCTCTTTCTAAAAGTAAATTACGTCCCTTTAGAAAAGCTTGCTAGAGTTGCAAGCATAAGAAACAAATTCAGACAATACATCTTACTTGGAATCCCATTGGACATTAGGAAAGTGATTAGACCTAGCACTTAACAAAATACTTGATTGACATTAGGTCATATGCTACCTTTGGTAAGTGGCCAATAAAAGTTTGAGATTGGTATAACCTGCTGATAAAACAAAGGCTTACGAAAACCCAAATTTAGGTATTGTAAGTAAAGAGGTTCAATGTAAATTGGATACACGCTTCATAGGTGCGTATGGTGCATAAACACGTATTATGGAAAAATATTAATGGCAGGAGCATATAAACAAATATAAAGCTATTACCCAATACCTAGCAAAATTAACAAGGTAAAACATATTGAAAAGTTCTAGTGAACCATCTCTTGTAATTTTAGAAGTGGTGGCAAATTATTTTCAGTTTTGAATTCTCAAATTTTGAAATTTATCAAAAATCAAGATACTTTCTAAATTTCATAAGAATCTATATTCTTATACAAAAAGTTGGGGAATTCTTGAAGTTAATAAATATCGCTTAATAGAAAGAGGCAAATCATCTTTTTCATTTGGAATTTCCTTCACATACTAAATTGTTCATTCTTATCCGTTATCATGGAATGTTCTCAACTTTGTTTTTTATGCATCTTTCTCCCAGATCCAATGGATTAGTTCAAGGATATTCAAATCCAGATGGGAGTCCACCATCTGTTCATGGAATGCTGCCAGCTTATGCCCGATCAATGCCAAAGCCTTTACACCATGGGCAGAATTCTCCAAGTCGTCTGGGGCAGCAGTCATCACAGGCGTTCCAGCAAAATTTTCATCAGTATCGTCCTCCGTCAGTGTTGAATCCTGATCAGCAGTTGCTTCCTAATGTGTTGGGACAGCATGTTATACATCAATCGAGTAGTGTGGGGCATAATCAGATTTCAAATGGGGGAAATAATTCTGTTTATTCATTATCCTATGCTCAAAAAGATAATCGGACAGAATACACTCAGATTCCTGGTATTGGAAGTACCGTTGGCACAGGGGCTCATAGTTACGCAAACTATCCGCAAGATCATGTGTTAGAGAACACTTCCAGTTGGTTGTCTGGAATGCCACGTGCCCAACCACAGAGCGCAAATGAAATGTCTTGGGGTACTAATTCACAATTGCTTCATGAAACTTATGATATGCGTTAGTTTAAATTCCTCATCTATGCCATTCTTTGAAATGTGACATAAAATGAAGAAATGGCATAACATTGTTATATTCACTTATGTTCTCATTATAATTAGTTTTTTTTTATATGCAGGGCAAAGGACTGGTCATACCTTTACCACTTTTCCTCCCTCCATTCATGGCCGAAGAGATTACAGGAGGATTGGTTGATTTTATAAGCTGCCTTATTTTCGGTTCTTAGAAGATCAATATTCTTTATTACCCACCTTCACTCATCCCAACTCTATATGACACTTTAGAGTGGCATCTCTAAAGTTTGTACTGCTTTAGGTGTAACCATTTGGGCTTGTTTGCCGACCAGAAGAATTTCTTTGTTTAGAACTCCCCAAACATGGATAGGAGGACATGAGCTTTAAGTATAATTGTTATGGCTAATACATAGCCAATCCCTTCAGATTGCCAATGATAAGATTTTCTGGCAAGGCCAGATCTGGTATGAGCAGGAAAATGGCCCTATTTCTTCATTTTCTTTGTGCCTGTGGCTAGTACAGTCATGCATATTGATTGTGTTCTATGCCTCATGCTATCATGTTTTAAGTTGCTGTTAATTTAAAACTACCCGATTCTTGGATTTGCATTAATTATTATCTCATGTTATCTTCTTTATTATTTTATATTCATCCAAATATAAAAAAATATATTTTTCAGATATTCTGTTAAAGACGTTTAAAGTTCAAGACAAGGTTTCTTAGTCAAGATAGCTTTGATGGGGATAACAATCTTCATTTTCTCAATCTCTATGAAAGTGTTCTGTTGTACAGATGAAAAATCAAGAAGAATGTGACACGATCCTTTCCACTGTTCGTAGGAATGACTCTGCTACTGAACCAGTTGTGGCTGCCAGGATTGTGCTGTTCTTTCAGTACTGGTATAGAAAGACATCTGCTTTTCCTGTAAGTCAAATATTTGTAAGCTTGATTGCCAAGAGTAAAATTTTTAAATTAGAACTGGGAACGAAGGCAAGAAGGCACCAAAATGTGTTTATATCAATGTTCACAACTCTAACTTGGGAAACATTGCTATTAAAAATGTGTGGGGAAGAATTCAATTACTTGGCGTTTCCATGGTTATGCATTGGTGATGTGTGATAAAATGTATCAATGAGCTGTTCTTTTTGATTTTTACTTAAGGTATAAGGTTTAGAATCAGAGAATGGATATTTTCTCAGGAGTAGAGTCATGTCTACTAAAATTATAAAAGGCGTTTGATGAATGTTGTAAAATAGTCTCACTTGAACTCTATAATGTAGATTTATGATACCTTCTGGTATCCAGATTATTTTCAACTTATCTTACAGCCTAATCTAACTTGATCTATTGAGGTTTCTTTTCACAGGTATTGAGCATTGACTGGAGCCATTAGAAGCATTGCATCTCAAAAGGCTGTTTGCCAGATCTGAGATTTTGACAAGGATGTGATAAGGCATTGTCCTCCTTTTCTGTTCAAGGTCCTAATCTTGGTTGGACATTTCCATGACAGAATTACAGAAAAAGCAGGTGGTGATATCCATATTGCAGGAATTGTGCATTCTCAGTTGGTGATATCCATATTGCAGGAATTATATATTCCCAGGTGGTGATATCTATATTGCAGGAATTATGTATTTTCACAAAGACTGTGATCACGCCAAGTCCTGGTCCTTGGCTCGAGCTTAAAGTATTGTATTTGTGCACCAACAATACCATCTCTAAAGTGAATCAAACAAATGTTCGCTTCTGAAATAGACTGTATACGTTAAATGTTGTTTACATGTATTCTAGACATAAATTGTGGCTGATTATTTCTTTAGAGATTTGGAGGTATGTTGATTTGAAGGAAAGCGATCAATTTTTTGAATTTTGATTTCTGTTATGCCCAGGTACGGCTGAGAGACATGAAGACCTTTGTATGTCAACTGATGTTAACTTATATTTGCCTTTATTGAATAAAGAATTCATATGAGCTTTGATTGATATGTCGGGGTAGAAAATGTATCGTGAGTTTCTCATTTTGCCAAACGTTATACTATTTGTGGAGAATTATGACCATTTTTAACATGAATGCTACAACATAAGATGTCATAAAAGTAATTTTTTATTTTGCAGGGAGACTAACTGAAATGGCAGGATTCAATTTCCAATTGGTGATAATACTTACTGACAATCATTCTTGCATTTAAATTATTTCTGTTTCTTCTCAGGGTAGAGTATTTGTAATTGTATAGATATGTTTCTGCTCCCACAGGCCTCAGAAGGAAAACAAAAACCAAGATACACTTGATCAGATATCAAACAAGAGCTACGTGCAAATAAGACACCTTTGAGTATTGTATATATATTGGTGTGTAAGTGTGTCTATATTTGATGTATTAATGGGTGGTTTTCATTGGATCCTCCCCCTGCTAAATCAATAAACAAAAAAGGAAACACACACCGAGGCAAGGAATGCATGTAAAGGCATTCATGCAGCAGCACCCAAGCCCATCTGTGGGGAAATAATCAATAAATTCTGTTTACACTGCTTTCTTCGAATACAGCAGTACTATTGAGAAAATCTCTTATTTCCTTCAGAATAGTACAATTATATTGAAACTGCAGCAACAGACAACTTATAGGTAAGACAAAAAAGAACGTCACCAAAGTAATCCTGTTTTAAAGTTTTCTTCTCTCATATCCATTTCTCTTGAAACAATTTTGGACAAATGGTTACATGCTAACCGACTTGAGATAAAAGAATCTTGACACATATGCAAGTTGTCCGGGGGATCTTCTCAACAACTTGAAAGTAACTGACAGGGAATTAGCATGTATCTTTCTTAACTCCAATCATTCTGATGCAAATTTTAAATTACTTCTATAGCCTTTGCAATGCAGGTGTAGTTTTCAAATAGACCTTCCAGGCACTCACAACTACAACAAATGCCAATCTGCTTTAAATAATTTTGATGGTTCACTGAGTACTGTTTTAGAGCGCCAAGTTTGGTACTGCCTTAGATGATGCTGCCTATGGAAGATGAAACCAGTTTTATGCTTTGCATTTGCAATTTTACCTAGCTGTTTGATCATTAGACATATTTTTTACATATTCAACAGTGATTATAGTTTTAGACTCACCATTTTGTGGCATTGTCTCACAGTTCTTGGTCCATCTATATGTATGTTGGCAACACTTGAATTCATTTCATAAGATGAACACCTTGATATCATAATTTAAGGCTGGAATTTCGCAGGAATGGTGCGTCAACCTTGCTCTTAATGTTAGTATATAAAGAATGCAGTTTTCAGACTATAAAACAAAAAAACTCAATTTCTGGGCTATTAATTTTGTTTTTGGGCAAAACAAAATTGTGTTGTTCAGCATCGCTTCCATTATAGATCTTTCCGAGCTTTATAATTTTAAAAAATAGAGCCGTAGACCAAAAGTTATGGCCTCTTGAAGTTGAGCCTCTCACATTCTATGACAGGTGGAAGGAATATCCTATTTTTAGCCTTTGAACGCATTTGGGGATTTGGGTGTTGGTTTTCTAAGCATTTGGTTGCTAATTTATTGGGTGGTGTTAATTTATGGTTATGTTTTACTTACCCTATTAGATGCAATGAAGGTATTGATGGTGAGTTTGTAGGTACTGAAATAACTCAAGATCTTTGGTTGGTGATACCTCTGTAAAGGCTTTCTCTGTAAGTATATTGTAAATATGTTTAGATTATTGAAACGGTTTTCACCACACTTGTGATATGATTTTTGTATATGTTTTATGTGTTTCCTTTTTCTAAAATTTACACAGCACTCTTCTCTAAGATTAGTTTAGGAAGCATTTCTGCATTCTTTTGCTTCCTTTCAGAACTCCCATCAAGGGAGCAAGAATACAAACTGCACTTTTGACAAATTCTCTGATGGCAGTGGGATCAGAGCAAGATACAATGCACCTATGTTTACAAAAAGGTGTGACTACTCGCACAAAGCCTTGGGCAGGACGATCCCGTGTGTACTTTGCATCTCAAGTTGGACACATTCTATGTGCCCCTTATCCAATACCCTTAGCTCACCAAACCACTTTCTTCTTTCTTGAGTGTTCTTTCATGCCTTTTTCCAAGTCTCACATAAATGCTTTTTAAATGCCTTAAGGTCTGGTTTCGAAACCATCACACCCTTTCACAAAGGTTGCCTTTAATTAATAATTATAATTATTCCTCTCCTTTAAAAGAATTTTTATAAATATTCTTTATTAATCTTCATTTAAATCAAAAACGCATATTATCCTTTATTTTATATCTTCCTTTAATTTTTTCATTCTCCTTGTAATTTAGTTATTGCCCTCAATAGCTTAAGTTGATTCTATATCATAACACACCAAAAATAATTAGTCAAATAAGTGTGATGTAACACTACTGATATAACACTATTGATATTGTAGTAAATTTATTTCACTTTAAATTCATCTATAGTTTTATTTCAGAAATTTTGGATCCTTTCCAATTTTTTCTTAGTTTAACTTTATTCAAAGTTAGATAACATGATTAGAACTATAGATGCCCTTTTTGCATGAAGCAAATCATGATTTTACGAAGAGTTAATGCAAACTTGAAACTTTTATAATTTGTTCGTTCATATAAACTGTGTTGAAAAAAAAAAGGTTCAATTTTTTTTCGATCATATTATTTGCATAGAAGATGATTAATGAATCATATGCATAACATGTTCTATGAAGTCACCTATTACTAACTCTCAAAAATATCTCAAGATGATAATCATGCATTATAGATTACATGAAATTCTCTTTTCCTAAACAATTGAATGGAAATAAGTACACAATTACCCTCAAATAAAGTATATATAATTTCACGTGGTCATTGAAACCAAATTTTGAGGTAGGTTTTGAATCAAACAAGGATTTAATATAAATTAGCTTATTTCTATCAATATAGTGTTCATTATACTTAATATAGTCAAAACATATTTGAATAAGATGTTTGTAACACCTAATTTAGTCAAAAAGATTATTTCAGCATATATCACCTTGTCATACACATTATGATGTAACATTAATGACAACTCATTCCAAACACAGTGTCAATTTTTCCCCCATCAAAGCGACACTACCCTTAGAATAGTAGGGGCGGGGTGGGATATCTCGGGGGGCGGGGCGGGTGGGGGAGGACGGGGGAGGAACTAATGAAGGTGCCTATGCCTTCGCTATTAATGGTGGTTCTAGATCAATGAGATAAGAATTTCTTGCTACCCTTGCTTTTGCTGCTTCAACTCGGTCAATAAATAGAATATACAACTGTTGCTCCTGCTACCTTAGCCACCGGTGGCGCCTTTGCTTCTGTCATTGGCTTTGTTCTATTGGGGACAAAGTTTAAGATTTGAATTCAAAGATCTGCGGGTTATGGGTTCATAATGTAATTTACGTTGAAACAAATCTAGATATTGATTTTGAATAACATAACAAGCATAGTAAATTTTTTCTTAAAATAGAGAAAACCAAATTGATATTAGCATGAATATACAAATTTAACCATTATAATAACTAAAACAATAATGTTTATTGCAAAAACAACTTTCTTATATATGCAAGACTTAAACTTAATACTACTCAAACTCTCCCCATACATGAATCAACATGATCACTTATTGAGGTAGAAAGAACGATCCACATTACTCTCTTATCAATTCATCTTTACAAGAGTGTATGGGTTTGTTAAATAATTATCTCTTTATAATCTCAATTTTAATATTAGGAATATTACAAACTAATAAAATACACATACAATATCCAAACACTCAATACATTTATTTCATTATTAATATGAGTTACAAAAAAAATTATACTCCAAAGTAACTTTTGATAGTATCAAAATAAAATAAAATAATTAATTATATGTTCGTTTGATTTAATTTTATATACACATATTTTTGTTGTTTTAGAAGATACAAAGCCTCAAAAACATAACTCACTATGATCGCTATTGATTTTAGATTTTATTGTGCTGGCCTTATGAAATTCATTGGTATATTTGTTACCAGTTTTGAAGGATTATCTTTTAACCTAAATACCATCTCAACATATTAGT